>WSYH01004211.1:0-46014 GCA_036426205.1 Ascaphus truei
TGCGGGGAAGAACCGGTGGCCCCACATCTGTGGGGGCACCGCAAACCCGTAGTGCCCACCCGTGGGTCGCCAGACCCCCGTGGGAACCACCTGAGGCCCCTCAGACACCTGTGGGTCTGACCCGGGGCTCCCAGACATCCGCGGGCCTACCGTGGGGACCCAAATGTGGCACACGGTGACCTGAGGAGACCACCTGGGGGCCATGGCACCTGGCGGGACCCACCAACAGGCCTCCAGAACCTGTATGAAACAAGTTGCTGGTACCCTGTAGGTCTGTTAAGTGACCCGTCAGGCCCACCGGGGACTCGCGTGGGGCTGGGGTATGAACCCTGTATGTAAAAGGACAAATCATGTATTTATGGGGGGGCACAGGGGTTGGGTAATGTATTTAATAAATAGAATGCTGTTTATTGTGGGGCTGTGTATTATTTTTATTGTGGGTACTGGGGATGGGGGAAGGGGGTATTGGCCCCAAGGGTATGTGGGTAGGCCTCCCTTGTGGGTAGTGGGTGAGAGTGGTTAGGCTTCACGGGGTGGGGGATTAGTGGGGGAGGGTATGTAGGCCTCCCGAGTGGTGGGTGAGGGTGGGTTAACCCTTTAATGACTGTAGCGGTTAATAACCGCTATGGTGATTAAGGGTTTAGGGGACATTACATTGGCTATTGTGATTGTTGTGCATGTTTTGCAGCACCGGAGGGGCATGGGCAGAATGAAGATGAGGATGAAGACGGCCTTCATCGTGGGTGCCTCTAAAACGTAAGTGTCACATATATTGACTGTATGTATTGTAATTTATATGTATTTAAACTGGGCAAATGCATTATTATCCATATGTGGATAATAGTAATTTTGCCCATTACTGTATAGTATGTGTTAGATGGGGGGTATTTAGTTATATTTATTGTTTATTATTTTTGGAGGTGCAACATTGGTACCGGAGGCCCGCGGGGACCCCGGGACGGCCGAGGGGGCCCCCGTACTCCCGCGTGGACCCCCGTTTGGTGAGCCGGTGACCCCCGGACCCCCGCGGGGTCAGCCGGGGACACCCGCCGGCCTGCTGTATGGGTTTTGCGCAGGCAAAAATGAAAAGCAATAATTTTTTCTAAGTCCAGATTTCTTTGCGTCTACTCTGAGCTGACGTGTTCTGATCAACGCAACTTTCGTGTTTGCTAAGGTTGCGTTGCTTAGTGCATCCCGCTTAAGGGCAGAATTTAACGCAAACGGTTGCGAACGAGCAAAGTTGGACTTAGAAAAGATTCCTGAAAAAAGTCATTTTTAGAGCGCAAAGTGCCTGTTTGCGTTGCTTAGTGCATCGGGTTGAGCAGAAAATCACGTTTTAAGAGCACTTTGCGCTCTAAAAGTGACTTATCGGAGCTTAGTGCATAGCCCCCTAAGTTTTTTCAAAACTAAGGCTGTCTCACATTTTAATCTGGTCTGTAACTGTTACATACGCCCATAATATATATTTTCTTTAACTGTGCATGCAATGTCTTGTATATAATGTATACCCTGTTCATTTATGTAACTGTATTTGTAACCATGTATTATTTGTTTTACTCTGTGCCCAGGACATGCATGAAAACGAGAGGTAACTCTCACTGTATTACTTCCTGGTAACAGATTTTTATAAATAAATAAAAATAAATGGTGGCCTTTCCTTCTCCCACACTCCGCGCCCTGGTGGCAGGGGTGGAGGCGTGGGGCTCCTGCTCTCCTCTCTCTGCCATTACTGAATCCTTCCTTTTCCTCCCTCTCTTGCTTTTCCCTCCTTTGAGATAGGGATAGAGTTGCTCCGCGCTAACGTGGGTTCTGTGAAGACTCCCTCTTGCAGCCTTCAGTTGGGGGGGGGGGGGGATTCCACACGTCCCCTACAAAAGTGAGCTCCCACAAGGGGGGCTCACAAACAGAAGAAAACAAAAGGCAGACAGGCGCTCTGAGGGGTGTAAACAATTTATTAATCTAAGACAGTGGGTAACCATCCACTGATACAGGGTTAAAAAGACAATGGGGCAAAACAATTAAACTAAAAACGGGACTGGTGATACACCAATATAGTAGATGTGGGGTTGGGGGTATCCAAAGTGATCTAGCTAAGCGCTACAGAAAGGGTCCGGACCAATCTGAGAACTTACCCTGCTAGAGACAAGGGAACCCGCTTCCACCAGCTGCAAATACTCCACAGGAACTGCCACCACGTGACCTCTACGCGTTTCGCACGTAGTGCTTCGTCAGGAGGTCACGTGATAGCGCTGTCCCTGGAGTATAAGTGCAGAGCTGCAGCCAATGGGTTAGGTGCAATTAGAATGAATGAAAACACATGTAATCCCAAACGAGTACAGGTGGGGTTCTCTGCAGCTTGTATGTAGGTTTAACTGCTTGAGGACACATTCCATTTTGGAGCAATATTAAACATGTCCCAATAGTAACTTAAAATAAGTCCAAAGTCATGCCAACATATTAGATAAAAACATGTATACAATAATACTTAAAATTCAAAGATGTGAACAATTACAAGGAAGACATGTATTAAAAACATAATAAAAACGCATGTAGTTATAACGTTATATCTAAAAGTAAGAGAAACCGCATATAAAACCCACGTAATCACCAAATAATTCATTCTTTTAGGAAGGGAACCAATTCTATATAATCATTTAGACCATGTGGGAACCTCGTTTGCATGGTATAGATCCAGAATTGCTCCCTTCTACTGAGGCGTAGATCTCTATTGCCTAAGCGCTGATTAGCGGTGATTACTTCAATACCCATAAAATAAATGCCACTCGGGTCACACTGATGACAATCATGAAAGTGTTTTAAAAGGTGGGTTAGAGGCATGTGTTTGTCAATTAATTTTTGCACCTTTTTTATGTTCCTCATATGTTCCATTACCCGCACCCTCATACATCGTTTTGTTTAACCGATGTACTGTAACCCACATTGGCACTGTAAGATGTATACCACATACGTTGTAGAACAATTAATAAAGTGGTTAATTTTAAAACTTTGCTTTGTGGTAAAAGAGACTGCCTCTTTCCTGTTCATTATGTTAGTACATATTTTGCATTTACCACATTTATAGTTGCCCTTCAAATCCAGATAGGATCTTAGTGTGCCCATAGAGCAAGGAGCAGACTTTAACTGTCTAGGGGCTATTAATCTTTTTAAATTTGGAGCTTTTTTGTACACAATCTTTGGGTTCGATGACATACCGACACCCAACACAGGATCTAGAGTTAAGATCTTTCAGTGCTTCGCAATGGCAGATTGTATAGCCTTGTGTTTGTCATTAAATTGTGTAATGAAAACCAGAAATGTATTGCTATGTGTTGGGTCATTGTGACTAGCTCCCTCTGTTATTGTTGCAAGGTCAGTCCTGCTCACAGAATTTTGATTAACGGTCCCCTTTCTAAAGTCAAATCTTTTATCCCTCTTTTTCTTATTTTTTAATAAGTTTGTTCTTTTAATAAGATTGACTTTCTCAAAAGCACTGTCAAGCAGGTGTCTATCATAACCTTTCTGAATAAATCTATCCTTCAGAAAGAGTACCTGTTCTTGAAATTGCTCATCATTAGTGCAATTTCTCTTAAGACGTGCAAATTGATTGAAAGGGATATTTACAATCCAGGGTTTGAAATGGCAACTGGATGGATGAATGTAGGAATTCACATTGGTATCCTTGAAATAGGTTTTGGTACAAATTCGCTCTGAATCAATAGTAATTTCAAGATCCAGATAGTGTACTAATGTTTCACTATTTTCTCCACCGAAGGAGAGATTACACGTATTTGTATTTAACGGTGCAATAAACTGTAGGAGAGAGGCTTCTGTACCGTCCCAAATAATGAGGATATCATCTATATATCTCCTCCACAGTATTAACTGTGGAGGAGATATCTCCGTTAAAGTAAGTTTCTCCCACCACCCCATGTATAAGTTCGCAAACGATGGAGCGAACTTGGTACCCATTGCGGTACCAAGTATCTGCAAATAAAATTCTGATTCAAGCAAAAAATAGTTATGAGTTAGTATGAACTCTATGGTGCATAGCAAAAATCAATTTGTGTCTGTGTTATTAAATTGCATGCCTCCAGAAAGTGCCTGGCCGCCTTGCACCCCGCCTGATGCGGTATGCATGTGTACAGTGATTGTACATCCAGCGTGGCCAGTCTATACCCAGTTTTCCACTTGGTTTGTTGTAAAAGTTTAAAAAATGTCCTCCTTTGCAGCGCAGTTCAACTCCAGAATCCAGGTCCCGTCGGGGTGCAACTGTCCCCTCCCTGTTCCACTGCCTGTTAAACTCTACTTACAAATGGTCCGCTTGAAAGATGGGACACTGCTCTCCTGCTGCAGATCCCTCTGGCGCCCCCTCCCCTGCACAATGCCTATTTCAGAGTATGGAAGAGAGTAACGTCAAGAGCAAGATGCAGCGATATCACGTTATTTGTGCATATTATCACTTTAGTAATTAACGCTCTGATTCAGGCAAAATAACGTCCTTTCCTGTTTTAGGTAACGTCATATTATTTGCTCTGAGCTTAGTGAATCTAGCCCTTGTATACAGAGGGAGCAGCCCCAATACACTAATGGAAGATACATCTCAGACACAAAGGATGACGCCTGACGCCGTTGGTTCCAATCACAGATTTATCCAGACAGGAGAAAACTCTCTATTGATCTGTGTGTCTCTTTCCCTGCAGGGTGTCGGGGGTCTCTTCTGCCCTCTCTGGTGCCCCCTGTCTGGAGGGTGCAAGATGACGGGCAGCACCAAGCACTGCTTCTCTGTCTCGTCCATGGTGTGTCTGACATGGGCGTCACCATCTGGTTCTCAAATGGAAACGGGAGCAACATGGGCACAATTACCTACCGTACACCCAACCTGAACTTCTCCACCCCATCCATAGAGGGACCCAGAACCCACCTCCTGTCCCCCCCATCCAGCGAGGAACTCAGTACGTTTGCCCTTCTTTCCCTGCCTAGTAAGGAGTTCAGCTCCTGGACCTCAGTGGGCTGTTTTGTAGCTGAGGCTGGGAGTGAAGGGGTGCGGACCAGCTTCAGCCTGAGCATCACAGGTAATCAAATCCCGAGAGATGATTGATAGAGAGAGAGAAAGAGATGATGGAGAGAGAGAGAGGTGAGAGAGAGAGGTGAGAGAGAGAGGTGAGAGAGAGAGAGAGAGAGAGAGAGAGAGAGAGAGAGAGAGAGAGAGTTAAATGACAAATAATACATGTTACAAGTACAGTTACATAAATGAGCAGGTTATACATTATATACAAGACATTGCTGCATAGTTAAAGATAATATATATTATGGTCGTATGTAACAGTTACAGACCAGATTAAAATGTGAGACAGCTTTGGTTATGAAAGAACTTAGACTGGTGGTGGATGTGAGAGTCTCCGGTAGGTTGTAGATATAGATATATACACACACTACAGGTAATACTGACCAGTGATATCAATAGTATGTGTAATAACCCGACAGGTGAAAATACTGCTCAGTGATATTTAATTGTACATGTATGATAGAAGATAAAGGGTCAGTCAGTCTTAGGACAAAAGTAAATAAATGACAGTGACATATTTAACAATTTAAATTCGGCTGATTGAGACCTTAAAAAAAAAAAATGATATACACACACACACACACACACACACACACAATGGAAATATTACTGTATGCTTATTTGCATGTCTTAGGCCCGGGCCATAGATGTTTGGGGAGAGCGGAGGCGCGCTAACGCTGAGGCTCGCCTGCATCAATTAGCGCGTTTGCACGGACTGGCAGGTGAGCCAGCGTGCGCGAAGGGAGCCGGGGGGAGGTGGTTGGAGGCGGGGTCAGTGCGTCGCTGGGCCAATCGCCCGCGCCGCACTGACGTCAATGTCACGGCGCCGACGTCACGGCGCCGTGACGTTGACGCTGGTGTGCTGCGATTGGAGGGTTTCAGCCGACAGCGCGCTGAAAAACAGCTTGGCGCTCGTCTGAAACCTCCAACTCCTGAGCACGCCTGCGGACGCTCGCGTGAGCCCCCTCTCAAGGCATCCTCATTGAGGATGCAGGGGCTCAGCGCGGAGCGTCCGCACGCCTCAGCACGGCCTGTCCATCTATGGACACGGCCTTAGACTACAACCCCGCCTTTCACTATTATCACCCAGCACACAGCACTTCCACTGCAGCAAGGGATTCTGGGAAATGACATGCAAATGAGCACACAGTGCCACCTTTTGCTTCAAAACCATTTAACATGGTTCCCTATAAGCTTAAGCTTGCTGCATTTCACAGCTTTGAGCACAGCCTGGGTTAAGATGCATAGCCAGTAAACCCACCGACCTTAATGGGTCTCCTCAGTGTGGGGTTGGTTATACTGGCTTTGCAAAATGAAGCAGGGATAGGTTTCACCACACTTAGTAAAGTTATGGTGGGTAAAAAAAAGTGACAAAAACCCAACACAGTAAAGCATATAGCATTGTGTGCGTGTGTGTGTATATATATATACATACACACTTAGTTAAGTTATGGTGAGTACATGCTAATGAGCATACAGTTATAGTTCCATCCACTAATATATATATATATACACACACACATATACACACATATATAGTCAAATAGAACAGTTGGCACTCCTTAGGTGCTGATAGGCTGTAGGTGCTTGCCCCATATGGATAATATAGACATACGTTACCGTTCCAAGGTCTGGTAAAGCAACAGACAGCACTCAATTGTAGAAAACTTCACAAAGTTTATTGGTGAAAATAGTGGTACATCAAGAAACCCAACGTTTCGGTCCTCCAAAATGGGACCTTCCCCCTGAGGATACTTTGTGAAGTTTTCTACAATTGAGTGCTGTCTCTTGCTTTACCAGACCTTGGAACGGTAACGTATGTCCACACACACACTCATATATATATATTTATATATTATATATACAGATTTAATTTGCACATTTTAACACTACCATTCACTCACTAGCGCTTGTTTCTGTGTGTACTGCTGCGGCCGAGTTTATTCGAGCATTTGCCCGTTCTCGGCCGCAGCAGTAACCTGGCGCGCGCCGGAGAGTGCCGGGCGCACGCCGAAGCAGCGGAGGAGCGCCCTCCGATCGGGGCTTTCTCACTCCCGCTGCCGGGTCCGCCGGGTCCCCAGGAACCCCCTGCCGCCGTCCCCCACATCGCGGGACACCAGTGCTCCCTCGGGGAGCCCTGGACGCGCGTGCAGGGGGCGCAGGCTCCCGATGACGCGTGACCGCGCGTCGGTGATGCGCGGCACGCCGAGGGAGTGGGGCTAGCACGCCGGGGCATCCCCCGGCTTGCGGTACTAGCCCTACTCTAATAAAACGTGTCGCCAGTGTATGTGTGTATGTGTATATATATATATATATATATACAGTGTTCGACAAACCTATACATTTGCTCGCCCCGGGCGAGTGGATTTAACCCCCGGGCGAGTAAATATTGGCCCAAGCAGCACATGTTTGGTACTAGGTGGCGAGTAGATTTTTTTGTGTGGCGAGTAGATTTTTTGGTGATTTGTCAACCACTGTATATATATATATATATACACATACACACATACATACATACATACATACATACATACATACATACATACATACATACATACATACATATATATATATATATATATATATATATATACACATACACACATACACACAGAAACAAGCGCTAGTGAGTGAATGGTAGTGTTAAAATGTGCAAATTAAATCTGTATATGTGTAGTGTGAAAAAAGGATTAAATAAGTGTAGCAAGTGAATAATGTGAGCATCAATAGATTCTAGCATAGGGTCAGTCTGTACGGAATAGGCGAAGCTTCTGTGTGGTCAAGCCTGACCAAATGTAAACAGAAAACAGGAGAAAAAGAAGCGCCAGTTCCGTATGGTTGAAAATAAATGTGTAAATTTTAATAAATGACCAGAGTAGTCAAAAGGACTAGTAGTAAACTGGTGTGATTAAAAAGCAATAATATGTCTAGTACGAGCAGATAGCAGCAATTAGCAAGTGACATATGGAAGGGGATGTGGAGCAAGGAAGCAAGATATCATGGGGAAAAAAGGCCAACAGTGGTGAATGTCAATGACAGTCCATATGGCTGATGCTATATATATATATATCATTTTTTATTTTTTGTGATTTGTTTTTAATCATATTTACCTAATGTTTTTGGGGTTACTGATAAGACTGCTTGTCAGTTCTCAAAGCCCCAGGTACATTTTTCTTTTTATTTTATCCACTGTTTGTACAGTAATTATGAAGCTGTCGTCATTAGTCAGAAAAGTAAACAAGAGAATCGAATTTTCTGGATTTCTCTGTTCCCAGAGAAAAGCAGCATATTTATTTTTTACAACATAGAAATAATAAACAGTTACTTTAAGGAGCATTACATTTAAGGAAGCTGATTACACAGAAAAATTGTTTAAAAATTAAATTATGTTGCACTGCCCCTTTAACATATCACAAACATACATGATCCATGTAATAAACCTCTTATAGCACCATGCTCTCTGTCATACACTAACATTATAATCACCGCATGCACTGTGTGTTAGCCACGAGCTGTATTATACACTGACATTATAATCACCGCATGCACTGTGTGTTAGCCACGAGCTGTACCATACACTGACATTATAATCACCGCATGCACTGTGTGTTAGCCACGAGCTGTATCATACACTGACATTATAATCACCCCATGCACTGTGTGTTAGCTACGAGCTGTATCATACACTGACATTATAATCACCGCATGCACTGTGTGTTAGCCACGAGCTGTATCATACACTGACATTATAATCACCGCATGCACTGTGTGTTAGCCACGAGCTGTACCATACACTGACATTATAATCACCGCATGCACTGTGTGTTAGCCACGAGCTGTATCATACACTGACATTATACTGCACCGACACACTTTATTCGAGCAAATACCCAGTATGTACCTGGCAGATACCTGGAATGCGCCGCTCCTCACCTCTGACAAGCCCCGTTGCGTTTGCCTTCCCAGCCTGGGTTCATGCCTGGCTGACGGGCGGCTGATCTGTTAAATGATAATGATTAGGATTTAATAGGCTGCAATGCTTCGCGTGTCTACCAGATGGCATAAATTCATGAATTGTAATGCAGTATATATATATATATATACTGTGCAGTATTGCAGCCAGCGGGAATAAAATGCTTCAATCCCTGCCTGGAAAATACCTCAATGCACTCGGGCAGAAAACAGTCACAAACCTCAATACACCCGGGTATACCCGAATTCGTGGGACTAGCCGAGCTCGAATAAAGTGTGTCGCCAGTGTAATCACCGCATGCACTGTGTGTTAGCCACGAGCTGTACCATACACTGACATTATAATCACCGCATGCACTGCGTGTTAGCCACGAGCTGTATCATACACTGACATTATAATCACCGCATGCACTGTGTGTTAGCCACGAGCTGTACCATACACTGACCCGGTATCACCCCATGCACTGTGTGTTAGCCACGAGCTGTATCATACACTGACCCGGTATCACCCCATGTAATAAACCTCTTATAGCACCATGCTCTCTGTCATACACTGACATTATAATCACCGCATGCACTGTGTGTTAGCCACGAGCTGTACCATACACTGACATTATAATCACCGCATGCACTGTGTGTTAGCCACGAGCTGTATCATACACTGACATTATAATCACCGCATGCACTGTGTGTTAGCCACGAGCTGTACCATACACTGACATTATAATCACCGCATGCACTGTGTGTTAGCCACGAGCTGTACCATAGCAACTGACTTATACTCACCACACCACCCATACCTGTTTGTTAGCCCACGGGCCTGTACATACACTGACATTATAATCACTGCATGCACTGTGTGTTTATCCCTCGCTGTATCATACACTGACAATTCTAATCACCCCATGCAAATGCGTGTTAACAGGGCCCCGAGCTGTACCAGACACTAACATTATAACAACAACAGCCGTATAGCACCTCTGTTTAGCCCACCCTGTATCACTAACACTGACCGTAATCCACCCATGCACTGTGGTGTTACCACGAGCTGTTTACTACACTGAATTATAATCACCGCATGCACTGTTGTTAGCCACGAGCTTGTACCATACACCTGACTTAAATCACCGCATGCACTGTGGGTTAAGCCAAGAGTGTATCATACCTGACATTAATGAATCACCCCATGCACTGCTGTGTTAGATCACGACTGTATCCTACACTGTGACATTCGGTAATCACCCCAGCACTGTGTGTTAGCTAACGAGCTGTACATACACGTGACACGGTATCACCCATGCGCTGTGTGTTAGCCACCGAGCTGTATCATTACACTGACATTATAATCCCTCATCATGCAGTGTGTTGCCGACTGATCCCTATAACACTGAACATTATAATCACAAAGGAATGCAATGTGTGTTAGCACGAGCTGTATCATACCGACTGAATTATACTCACGAAACCGACAGCTTTCGGGAAAAACGCAACAAAACAGATAGGGATCTGGGGGAAGGGACTAAACGTGAGTGGGCGCAACCGAACAAGGCGTACCGTGCGTTGCTAGCAGGTCCATGCCTGGCTGTACGGGGGCTGTCGGTAATGTAAGATTAGGATTAGATAGGCTGTCAAAGTCGGGATGAGATGGCATAATCATGTGTATTGGCTTATTGAGTGGGAGTATACTGTGCAGTAGACAGGCGGCGTAGCTTATCCTGAGGAAAATATGCCGGCGGGCAAAAAAGTAAACATGGGTACGCGATACGTGGGATGAGCGAGCTAGAAGGTGTCGAGTGTAAATACGAAGCATAGGGTGCAGAGCATGACCCATGTTATATCACGCTCCACTGGTTTCCTACCGACTCGTATCATACATCATTTATAACCTTCACGATGGGGCACGGGGGGTGTGCGGCGCCAACGATGGGGAACCGCTCGCAAATGTGTCATACCACGAGCGTATCATCACTGACCCGTATCACCGCACTGTAAAAAACGTTTAAGCACCGAGCTCTCTGATCATACCCTGTATAGTATCACCCATGCACGTGTTGTTTCCTACGAGCTGTACATACACTAGACAAAATTATAATACCGCCTGCCTGTGTGTTAGCTACGAGCTGTTACATACAGCGACTTTATATCACCAAAAGACCGCATGCAACGTGTTGTTAGCCACGAGCCTGTCCTACATTACATTAACGTAATCACCGCATGCACTGTGTGTTAGCTACGAGCTGTACACATACACTTACAGTATCACCCCATACATACTGGTGTTAGCCACAGCTGTAATCATACACTGACAATTATAATCCACAGTCAGGCACTGTGTTTAGCACACGAAGCTGTTTTATCATACACCTGACATTATAATGCCGCATGCACTGTTGTTAGCCACGAGCTGTACCATACACTGACATTATAATCAACCCAGCATGCACTGTGTGTTAGCCACGAGCTGTCATCAGACATTATATCACCCGCATGCACTGGTTTTAACATCTGTCATACGACATTATCAACCCATCACGTGGTGTTAGCCACGAGCCTGTATCATACACTGACATTATAATCACCGCATGCACTGGGTGTTAGCCACGGGCTGTATCATACACTGACATTATAATCACCCGCATGCCACGTGTGTTAGCACACGAGCTGTTACCATTAACACCTGCATTATCATCACCGCATTCAACTATGTGTGTTAGCCACGAGCTGTCCATACACTGACATTACGAATCAACCACCGCATTGCACTGTGTTGTTCCACGAGCTGTACCATACACTGACATTAATCAACCGCATGCACTGGTGTTAGCTACGAGCTGTATCATACACTGACATTATAATCACCCATGCACTGCGTGTTAGCCACGAGCTGTATCATACACTGACTTATAATCACAGATGCAACACGGCTGTGTGTAGCTACGAGCTGGATATCATACAACTGACTTATTCACCACGCATGCACTGTGTGTAGCCACGAGCTGTAACCTACACTGACATTATAACACCGCATGCACTGCGTGTTAGCCACGAGCTGTATCATACACTGACATAATCACCGCACTGTTTGTTAGCCTCGAGCTTTTCATACACTGACATTATAATCACAGCATGCACTGTGTGTTAGCCACGAGCTGTATCATACACTGACATTATAATCACCGCAATGCACTGTGTTTACCACGAGCTGTATCATACACTGACATTATAATCACCTGCATGGCACTGTGTGTTAGCCCACGAGCTGTACATACACTGACCTATCACCGCACCTGTGTGTTAGCTACGAGCTTATCATACACTGCATTCCATCTCACCCCATGCACTGTGGTTAGCCACGATCTGTACCATACACTGAACATTATAATCACCGCATGCACGTGGTGTTAGCACGAGCTGTATCATACACTGACATTATTCACCGCATGCACTGTGGTTTAGCCACGAGCTGTACCATACACTGACATTATAATCACTGCATGGCACTGTGTGTTAGTCCACGAGCTGATACCATACCTGAACCCATTATAATCACCCCATACACTGTGTGTAGCCACGAGCTGTACATACACTGACATTATAATCAACCGCATGCATGGTGTTAGCACGAGCTGTCCATACACTGCATTATAATCACCCCACATGCACTGTGTAGGTAGCCACGAGCTTAATACACTACACGTATACACCCACTGCACTGTGTGTTAGCCACGAGCTGTATCATACACTGACATTTAATCAACACCCCATGCACTGGTGTTAGCACGAGCTGTATCATACACTGACATTATAATCACCAGCATTGCACTGCTTGTTAGCCACGGCTGTATCATACACTGACATTATAATCACCGCATGCCGTGTGTTAGCCAGAGCTGTACCCACACTGACATTATAATCACCCACCGCATCACTGTGTGTTCACCACGAGCCGCGTACCATACACTGACTATAATCACCCCGCATGCACTGTGTGTCTAGCCCGAGCTGTACATACACTACATTATAATCACCCCGCATGCACTGTGTGTTAGCCACGAGCTGTATCATACACGACATTATATCACAGCATGCACTGCGTTTGCCACGAGCTGTATCATACACTGACATTATAATCAACCGCATGCACTGTGTGTTAGCCACGAGCTGTACCTACACTGACATTATAATCACCGCATGCACTGTGTGTTAGCACGAGCTGTATCATACACTGACACGGTATCACCCATGTAATTAAACCTCTATAGCTATGCTCTTGTCATCACACTGAACATTATATCACCGAACAACGCATGCACTGTGTGTTAGCCACGAGCTGTATCATACACTGACATTATAATCACCTCATGCACTGTGTGTTAGCCACGAGCTGTTACATACACTGACATTATATCACCGCATGCACGTGTGTTGCCACGAGCTGTAATCATACACTGACTAATCACCGCATGCACTGGTGTTAGCACGAGCTGTATCATACACTGACATTATAATCACCGCATGCACTGTGTGTTTAGCCACGAGCTGTTCATCACTGACATTATAATCACCCCATGCACTGTTGTTAGCCACGAGCTGTATCATACACTGACATTGGTATCACTCATGCACTGTGTGTTAGCACGAGCTGTACACATACATCATGACACGGTATCGAACCCGCACTGCAACTGTGTGTTAGCCACGAGCTGTTATCATACACGACATTATAATCACCGACATGCACTGTGTGTTAGCACGAGCTGTATCATACACTGACATTATAATCCACCGCATGCACGGTGTTAGCCACGAGCTGTACATACATACACTGAACTTATAATCACCGCATCACTGTGTGTTAGCCACAGCTGTATCATACACTGACATATATACACACCCGCAGCATGCACTGTGTTTAGCAGAGCTGTATCATCTTCACTGACATTATAATCACCGCAGTGCACTGGTTGTTACCACGCGTCTGTATCATACACTGACATTATAATCACCGCATGCACTGTGTTTAGCACGAGCTGTACACATACACTGACATTATAATCACCAAGCATGCACTGTTGTTAGCCACGAGCTGTATCATACACTGACATAATCACGCATGCACTGTGTGTTAGCCACGAGCTGTACATACACTGACATTTAATCACCGCACCTGCATGGTGTTAGCCACGAGCTGTATCATACATGACATATAATCACCGCATGCACTGTGTGTTAGCCACGAGCTGTTACCATTACACTGACACGTGAAGTAAACAACTTAACACCCCACTCACCCGCATGCACTGTGTGTTAGCCACGAGCTGTATCATACACTGACAATTATAATCACCGCATGCACTGTGTGTTAGCCACGAGCTTTACTACACTGACATTATATCACCGGCATGCCTGTGTGTTAGCCACGGGCTGTATACACTGACATTATAATCACCGCATGCAACTGGTGTTAGCCACGAGCTGTATCTACACTGACATTATAATCACCACAGCATGCACTGTGTGTTAGCTACGAGCTGTATCATACACTGACATTATAATCACCCATGCACTGCGTTTAGCCACGAGCTGTACCATACCTGACACTACACCATCACTGTGTGTTACACGATTGTACATACACTGACAACTAACAGCATGCACTGTGTGTTAGCTACGAGCTGTAATCATACACTGACATTATAATCACCGCATGCCTGTGTGTTAGCCACGAGCTGTATCACCTATCTGACATTATAATCACATACCGCATGCACTGTGGTGTTAGCCACGAGCTGTATCATACACTGACATTATAATCACCGCATGCACTGTGTGTTAGCCACGAGCTGTACATACACTG
Source organism: Ascaphus truei (assembly GCA_036426205.1). Classification (NCBI taxonomy): domain Eukaryota; kingdom Metazoa; phylum Chordata; class Amphibia; order Anura; family Ascaphidae; genus Ascaphus; species Ascaphus truei. The sequence goes on from WSYH01004211.1 coordinate 14,895, forward strand.
ACATTATAATCACCGCATGCACTGTGTGTTAGCACGAGCTGTATCATCCTGACATTATAATCACGCATGCACTGTGTGTTAGCAGACGGCTGTATCATACACTGACATTATAATAACCGGCAGTGAAGGAGGGAGAAAGCACCAGATCACCGCATGCATGGTGTGTTAGCCACGAAGCTGTATCATACACGACATTATAATCACGCATGCACGTGTGTTAGCTACGAGCTGTATCATACACGACATTATAATCACCGCATGCACTGGTGTTAGCCCACGAGCTGTACCATACATGACATATACACGCCCATCGCATGCCTGTTGTTGCCACGAGCTGTACATACACTGACATTATCATCACCGCATGCACGGTGTGTAGCCACGAGCTGATCATACACCGACATTATAATCACCGCATGCACGTGTGTTAGCCACGAGCTGTACCATACACTGACATTATAATCACACGCATGCACTGTGTGTTAGCCACGAGCTGTATCATACACCTGACATTATAATCACCGCATGCACTGAGTGTTAGCCACGAGCCTGTACCATACACTGACCATTATAATACCGCATGCACTGTGTGTAGCCACGAGCTGTATCATACACTGACTATAATCACCCCGCATGCACTCGTGTGTTAGCACGAGCTGTATCATACACTGACATATATCACCGCATTGCACTGTGTGTTAGCCAACGAGCTGTATCATACACTGACTTATAATCACCCTAGCATGCATGTGTGTTAGCCACGCACGCCTGTACCATACACTGACATTAATCACTGCATGCACTGCGTGTTAGCCGAGACTGTACCATAGCAACACCATACACCCCCACTGCCGTACTCATACGAGCTGATAACACGCGCCACGACTCACACAAAACCCCTGCCCCCGCATCACTACATTACACCTCGACTAGCAGCCCACGTCACAGCCCACAAATCACTGCTCCACGTCCCCGTCGTCTATACACCTCACCACCCGCACACCCTGTATCATCCCTGACATATAACACAATCACTGTTGTAACGCCACTGTCTTTCAGTCTGACATTCGGATAATACGCTGCCCAGGACCCCATCCGACCCCCCTGCCATACACTGACTAATATCACGGCCCACTGTCCCTATATAAGTATACACCCCACGACTACCCAATAACACTAATACCCATCCCTCTCCGAGAACTCTCACCGCACATCTCACGAGGCGTACAGCCCACACTTCCCGCCCGAATTACCCCCCCGCACCGCACCTCCCGTGCGGTACCACGAGCTGACCATCCTACACTGTACATTATAATCACCGCATGCACTTGTGTGTTAGCCACGAGCTGTACCATACACTGACACCAGTATCACCGCATGCACTGTGTGTAGCCACGAGCTGTATCATACACTGACATATAATCACGCATGCACTGTGTGTAGCCACGAGCTGTATCATACACTGACATTATATCATATCACTGCTGCCACTGTGTATTAGCCACGAGCTTCGCAGTACACTGACATTATAATCACCAGCATGCACTGTGTGTTAGCACGAGCTGTACCATACACTGACATTAATACCCGCATGCACATGCGGGTTAGCCACGAGCTGTATCATAACACTGACATTATGAATCACCGCATGCACTGTGTGTTAGCCACGAGCTTGTCATCATACACTGACATTATTCACCGCATGCCTGCGTGTTAGCCACGAGTCTGTACATACACTGACATTATAATCACCGCATGCACTGGGTTAGAGCCACGAGCTTTATCATACACTGACATTATAATCACCGCATGCACTGCGTGTTAGCCACGAGCTGTATCATACACTGACTTATAATCACCAAGCATGACTGCTTGTAGCACGAGCTGTATCATAACTGACATTATAATCACCGACACGTGCACTGTTGTAGCTACGAGCTGTATCATACACTGACACGGTATCACCCCCCATGCACTGTGTGTTAGCCACGAGCTGTAATCATACACTGACATATAATCACCGCATGCACTGCGGTTAGCCACGTGCTGATCATACATAATTATAATCACCGCATGCACTGTGTTAGCCACGAGCTGTATCATACACTGACATTATAATCACCGCATGCACTGTGTTAGCCACGAGCTGTATCATACACTGACATTATAATCACCGCATGCACTGTGTGTTAGCCACGAGCTGTATCATACACTGACACGGTATCACCCCATGTAATAAAACTAATAGAGCACAGAGCTGTGTCATACACTGACATTATAATCACTCCATGCACTAAGGCTGCGCTTATAGTACCGAAGCGATGTCGCGGCAAAACAAATGTATTGCGGCCATCACATGTGCTTATAGTAGAAGCGACGCGACGTCGCGAGGGCGGAAATCAAATCAATTAGATTTTTCCAGCAACCGCAGCGTGACGTCGCCGTCGTGTTGCTGTCGCCGGCGACGGCACTATAAGCGCAGCCTAAGTGTTATAGCCACGAGCTGTATCATACACTGACACGATACCACCCTATATAATAAAACTATTATAGCACAGAGCTGTGTCATACACTGACATTATAATCACCCCATGCACTAAGTGTTATAGCCACGAGCTGTATCATACTGAAGGGGATGTGTGCAGAGGTACGCAATAGAGACCATTTAAAGTGAAACTAAAATTTGGCTTTATTGCACCTGTTCCTTTAACACAGCCAAAACATTCAAAATAAGCAAAAGAAAACCTACTCCATTTTGGAGAATATCTACACATGTAGTTCAGCCCTCTCTAACTGGGTAGTTAGCTAAGCTAATTACCAGCCCCAAATATATATATATACATAGTTATATATATATATGTATATCTAACACAAACAAATAGTAGCGCTAGTTTGTGAATGATATATAGTGAAATGTGCAAAACAAAGTGATATAAAAAAAATTAACAATGTATGATATATATTTTAAACTCGTGTGTAGTGTAAAAAAGTGAAAGGTATCAAACCAATATAAAGATGGAGGAAGATGAAAAAAGTCCAGCATCAGGAACAGTCCATACGGAGGAGGCAAAGGCTTCTGCAATGGTCAAGCCTGACCACAAAAATTACAAAAAACAAAAAGAAAGAAGCGCCAGCTCTGTGTCATAATACTGAAAAATATATAGGATTTATTAAGAGATAGAGTGGTCAATAGGACCTATGTTCTCACGGAGAGATTAAAAAATAAAAAATAGAGGCGCATGCGCGACAACGGACTGCATGGACGTGTGAGCCGTTAGCTCCGTTCTCAGCCGAGAAATATATAAATAAATAAAGTACTAAAACCCAACTGATCACCCCCAAACACATATCCCCAACAAACTGAAAACCCCAGGATGTCGAAAGGGACGAGATCCAAGCGACCCTCTACGGTTTTAACTGACTATTTCGCAAAGGGAGACTCGGCGCGCGCCAAAAGACACGAGGGGCCTACACAAAGTGGCACTGACTCAGAAGAGGAGGAAGACAATGACAGAGGCAACCAAGTCATGCGGCGAAGAGATATGAAAGAGTTTTGCCTCGATATTAAAAAATGCCTCCAAACTGAATTAGCTACCCTAAGGGCTGATATTGGCAGCATTGGCATACGCACAGACTCCCTGGAGAAAAAATTGGATTCCACTATTAAAGCCCTCCACAAAACGGACAAACAAATGGCCCAAATAAAGGAAACCATGAGAGATCTCACAGATAAACAAGAGGACTCCGAAAATCGTGAGCGCCGGAACAATGTGAGGGTTAGGGGGGTACCGGAGGAGGAGATGGACCCGGAGGATTTCCTAGGAAGATGGCTGACGCAATTAATGCCCGACAAAGCTGAGCACGAGACCCATCTAGATCGGTGCCACAGAGCCCTGCGGTCGCGACCGCAGCAAGGAGACCCCCCTCGCGACATAATTGCGCGCTTTCATTATTTTAAAATAAAGGAATCCTTCTGCCAAATGACCCGTAATGATCCCACGTTCGAGGGCCATAAAATACAGGTCTTCCAGGACATTTCCCCCACTACACTACTCAAAAGAAGGCAGCTTACTCCCATCACAAAGATACTCCGTGATGAAGGAGTCAGGTATAGGTGGATATACCCATTTGGCCTCCTGGTCACCAGGAACGGGGCATCACACACACTAAGGCGCCTGGAGGAAGGGGGAAGCTTCCTCACAAACTGGGCCTACAAGATAAATTACCAGAGGAGGTAACCGGAGGAAGAACAGCCCCAGATCCATCTTGGAGAGAGGCGGGTAAAGCGGACACAAACAGGCACCCCGCAGCCCCAGATGAGGAGAGACCGAGGGGACTCCATTAAAAGTTTAAAGTTCCTCTTACCTTCTTTTGTTTGATCCACCTGTTGTGGCTACGGATGCTGAAACCCCACAGTTCGACGCCCAGGAAGGGACCCGTTGCGCCCTGCTAGAAAAATTTTCGGCCCCATACAACCTTGGAAGCCCAGCGGCGCATCCTGGAGACTGGCGGCCATCTTGGATCAGCTCCGGCGATAAACTGAAATCGAGGCGGAGCCGGATGACGTAGGAGGGGCGGAGCCAACACTTCCAGCGAGATGTCCCGACGGATGGGACCTGGACCCCTTCAAGATGGCGGCGAGCAGACCCGGAAGGGGCGGAGACAGCCAAATCATTGCGGAAGCACCGCAGGACAGCTAAGGCACCGGCAAAGCTAGCCACCGCCGGGGGCAGGGGGGGAGGATAAGGGAAAGCGAAATGGAAGGGAGGGGGAAAGCGAAATGGAAGGGAGGGGGGGAGCGTATGGAGGAATGGTTGGAGTGGGGGATATAACGGCTAGCAGAGGAGTGACACCTGATAGAAAGAACGCAGGCAGACACAGGGGGGAAGCAGTATGGAGGGGTGAAGGTAAAGCAGGTTCAGAGGGAAAGAGATCTAAGGAAGCGCGATGGAAATATAAGGATGGTGATAGTATAGGGGGGCAGGAAGACTTCTAGCTAGAGAGGCTCCCGGTAGGGGAAAGGAAGGGAAAGCAACAAGATACACTATGGCCCGAAATGGGAAACTGCCCCAGCAAGAAGACACAGGAAGTAGGACGCACAGAAAGGGGCCATAAGGAGAGGCGAAGGGTTACTAGGGGTAAACAAGGAGGGGAGAATCTCAGCACATTACAGTTGTTTAGGGGTTAAAGAACTACCCAGAGTTATTTTTAGTGAAAGTTATTAGTTAGCAAGTTGATTTAGTGCTTTAATAGTTTAAAAGTATGATTAGTACATCGAACACTTTTAACAAAGATAATGGGTTGTCGGCTGGGACTGAGGTCTCGTCGTCGTCGTGTGCCTGCGCGCTCGGACTAGGGCGGCCGCCCTAGACCCCGAGAAAGTCCTTGGGAAAGGGTGGAACGGAGCAGCCCTGACGAAAGGGGAGGGAACGGAGGGAGCTCTATGGATTTCCACCAACCCAAAGGCAAGGGGGAGGAAGTGGTCCCAGACCACAAAGGCCTCTCCCATCCTGTTTTTTGTGTCTTTTTCCCCTTATGTGTCCCATGTTCCCTATGTCTCCTCCACACCCCACACCGTCTCCTACATAGGTGGTACCTCGCTGAAGTTGAGCAAAAAGCTGTGCACTGCAGAGGACCAGAGGCTCCCCAAAACAGGTCTGACTCCCCAATTAGAAATACTACAGACGAGAGGTAAGATCACACAAACATCATGCCTCTGACCTTTATTTCACACAATGCCAAAGGGCTGAACTGTCCCCGCAAACGAAAGATAGCACTCACTGACTACAAGAGAAAGAGGACGGATTTCGTGTTAATCTAGGAAACGCATTTTAGCACCACCAGCTTCCCCAAATATTTTGATAAACAGTTTAAACAGGTATATTTATCTTCTGCAAAAGAAAAGAAACGTCGCGTGGCAATATTGATCCACAATAGGGTGGGGCTGGTGGTGGATAAGGTGAAAACAGACAAGGAGGGTAGATTCCTCCTGATTACGGGATCCATTAACCAACAGCCTATAATGGTTGCCACAGTATATGCCCCAAATGGACACAACCCTGATTTCTTTAAAACAACGTTTGATACCTTACGGAAAGTCAGTAAAGGCGTTCTGATCGTAGGCGGCGATTTCAACACCGTGCTAACCGCATCACTAGACAGATCAGGCCCCCCCAGACATAGAACAACGCCACGGCCTTTGGCCCTGGAACAAGGACTAAGGGATTTACAATTAGTCGATGTCTGGAGAGCGATGCACCCACTAGACAGAAACTACACTTTCTACTCCCACCCCCATGACTCATTCAGCAGAATCGATTACTTCTTTGTCTCTAGTAGACTGGTCCCTGTGATCACCCATACCGGGATCCATGATATTTCATGGTCAGATCACGCACCCATAGAGCTACTGTGCACACGGATAGGGCTGGACAGACCGGGGGCAAATTGGAAACTAAACGAATCCCTCTTAAAGATCCCCGAATTGGAAGGGAAGATCGGAGAGGCGATCAAATATTTCTTTAAAGAAAATGAAGGTAGCGTTCGCTCTCACATAACCCTCTGGGAGGCACATAAAGCAACACTGAGGGGGGTTTCGATTAGTTTAGCGGCCAAAAAAAAAAGGGAAAGCAACGCAAAAATTATAAAAGAACAAACAGAACTAAAGCATTTATGGGAACAACACAAGAGCTCCCCGAATGTGGCCACCGTCCAACGAGTTAAGGACACCCAGATTAAACTAAATCTACTCCTCACCTCCCAAGCCGAGAAATCGTTAAGCTGGTCAAAGAGAAGATTTTTCGAGAAAGCAAACAAACCAGATACCTTGCTGGCTAACATGATTAACTCTAAAACAAATAACTATAACATACAAAACCTGCGCCGGGAATCGGGAGGGGTTACGGCCAATCCCAAAAATATAGTTGGGGAATTCTAATCCTTCTATGAAATACTATACGATGGCGAAAAAGTATCCCGTTCTACCGGAACGACCAGGGCCCTACAGGATTTCCTGAGGGGCTCGAATCTGCCGGGCCTAAGCGAGTCGGATAGAGAGGTAATAGGTAGTGATTTCACAAGTGAGGAACTATCAGAGGTTATTAAAAACCTCAAACCCTCTAAAGCCCCGGGTCCCGACGGATATTCAAATCTTTATTATAAGAAATTTAGGAAACAATTGACCCCATACCTTCTCCGTATGTTTAACCAAGTGCTCGGAGGCACCCCCTTCCCCCAACATATGCTCCAAGCGTCCATCTCGGTAATACACAAAAAAGGGAAAGACCACCAGGACTGTAAGAGTTACAGACCAATATCCCTGATTAATTCGGACATAAAAATATATGCTAAACTATTGGCCAACAGATTAAGTCTCATCCTACCCAGACTGGTGCACCCAGATCAAGTCTGGTTTATTCAGGGTCGACAAGCATCGGATAACACCCGACGAATTATTGATCTGATAGAAATCGCTAATTCTAAATCAATACCAATTATGGCGCTCAGTCTGCATCCAGAAAAAGCGTTTGATAGGATAGACTGGCCTTACCTGGAGGCCACACTTGGAGCATTTGGCATGGGAGATAAATTGATAAAAGCTATATTTGCTCTTTACTCTGCCCCGTCGGCTAGGGTTACCCACCTTCCAAATCAAGAGCGGAACGAGACAAGGATGCCCGCTCTCCCCCCTCCTCTTTGCACTGTGTATGGAGCCATTGGCGGCCCAGATACGAGATAGCAAAGACATCACGGGTATTGACATCGGAAACCAGACGCATAAAGTGGCACTGTATGCGGATGATGTTTTCCTGACAATATCCAGACCCCTTACCTCTCTACCAAACTTGTTCGATTTCCTGGAACGATTCAACCGGGTCTCCGGGTTCAAAATCAATCAGGCTAAATCGGAGGCCCTAAACATAAATCTCCCCAAACATTTGGAGAAACTGATTGCCATAAATTTTAACTTTAAATGGCAATAGCACTAAATTAAATATTTAGGCATCAACGTCACCAAGACATATAACACACTGTACCAAGCAAACTATCCCAGCCTGTTGAGAACCCTGAGAGGGGACATTAAGAGATGGGCCACCCATAAAATTTCGTGGATTGGTAAAATCCACTGTGTTAAAATGAATTTGCTACCGCGCCTTCTATATCTCTACCAAACCCTTCCGGTGCCATTAGGATTGAAGGATACCCTCTCGCTCCAATCCGAGAGAGATAAGTTTATCTGGGGAGGGAAGAAGGCGAGGGTTGGCAAACAAATTATGCGCAAACAAACCGGGGCAGGATGGCTCGCGGTACCTTGTTTGTTGTCTTATTATAAAGCGGCACAATTATGTCAAATTGTGCAATGGCACTCTAATATAGACTCCAAAAGATGGGTCGCTCTAGAAAAAGAGCTTTGCTCCCCTGTAGAGCTGGAACACTTGATTTGGCTTCCCAAAAAGGTGCGATTAGGCGCCAAACTGCCGCTATCCTCAATGACCAACTCGCTTTCTGTTTGGGAGGCCACCAGACTCAAATATACACTGTCCCACAAGTCATCGGGCATGACCCCACTGTGGGACAACCCACTTTTTGCCCCGGGCCAGTCCAGTGCAGAATTCACTATCTGGAAACAAAAAAATATAAATAGATTGGTTGGCCTGGAAGGTAGACGAGGCATACAAACATTTGATCTACTTAAATCTAACAAAAATATCCCCAATGCCGAGTTTTTCAGATACCTCCAGATCAGTGCATTCTATCAAACTGCCCAGCCACATACCCCAATGACGAACTTCGAAAAGCTCTGTCGATCAGGGACATCCACAACGGGACTCACATCGCAGATGTACAAGGAAGTGACCGGGTCTAGCGCGACAGTGACGAACAAAACAGGATACATGACTAGTTTGGAAAAAGATTTAGGAGAGGTACTGGATCTAGAAGAGTGGACAAAGATTGTGACGGCGACATCTAAAAGCTCCATGTGCACGACCTTAAGGGAGAATGCATATAAGGTTATCATGAGATGGTACCATAACCCCACAAAATTAGCCAAATTTCTGCCCAGTTACTCCCCATTGTGTCCTAGACAATGTGGACAGCAGGCAGACCTGTTACACATGCTGTGGTCTTGCCCCAAGATCGTCCCAGTCTGGGATTCAATCAAAGACTGGCTGAACAAGATTACAGGCAAACACGTACCAATGGAGCCATGGCAGTTCCTTTTGAACAGGCCAGCTGAAGGGTGAGAATAAATTAATAGCTCACTTTGCTACGGCAGTTCGAGGGGAGATCGCAGCACGCTGGAAACAAAACGAAATCCCATCAATTACTAAGATTCGGAATCGGATTTAGTCAGTTTGCCAGATGGAGAAGTTGACAAGTTTGGTCAACAACACTGGTACAAATGTTCTAAAAGTCTGGCTCCCATGGTTAGCCCAGACAGACATACCGGGGTAGAAAGGGCCACAATCTGGCACTAATAGAGGCAAGTGCGTTCTCCCTTGAAAGACAGCCGGAGAGACCATACCGGCCCAAACACTCACACTCCCTCCGGGAACACCTAGATAGCGGCAGACAGGGAAGGGTATGTAGATCAGGGCCGAAGTGAGGGGAGCAATCTGCCTCCTTAGATGCAGAGAGCCAGCTGGAACATAACAGAGGCGGATCCACAGTAGGAGAAACCCACTCACCCCCACCCCCCACATCCCCCCCCCCTCCTACCCTAGGAGCTGTATGTATGTCTGTCTGTCTGACCGGTCTGTCTGTCAATGTAGGTCCTTGCACACGACTGAGTTACACATTTTACCTGATGATACTGTATTACAAAAGTATACTCTGTATGTAAACGATATACGTGCCTACACACACACACACACACACACACACACACACACACACACATATAGTGTGACAAAAGTACCCGTTTGCTATGTACCTTTCGTCCAGGGATCACCACTTTCACACAGCCTTCCAGGTAGGGGAGACAGTCCTCAGACACAAAGGTGAAAAATAAAGCTTTAGCCTGTTTATTTTGCCATTAAGATGTTACAGCAAACAATATAAATAAATCAAAACAAACAAAAATCCTTGCTCCACTGAGCATTAACTATCCATTTGGTAAGTCCTATCTACCAGGTGGACGGCTTACCCGTTTACCAACATAATACAGGCTTTATTTCCCAAGCACAAAAACACAGCTCCCTTAGCACAAGCTTCTTTGAAATAGATTGCTCCGTATTGCTCTGCACACAGGCAGGTTTTAACAGCTGCCCCTCTTCATTAGCAGTTGCAGCTATGTGAGACCAGGGAGAGCTAAAAGTCCCGGTCTGGATTGTACCTGGCAAACCTCCAAAACGTGGAGTGGAGCACTGGCCCACCCTACTCTCCAAGTGCTCCGCCCCAGGGACCCAAAACACACCCAATAGGAAGTGCAACCATCCAAAATTATACACTGCATCTCCCTGGGGCTTAATTATAGCAGAAACTCTGCAATAATTGAGGGGGCAACATATACACCCTCCATTACCATCCCCTTATACCTGTCACACATCCTCCCCCCCAACTCAGTGGGGTGAGCGACCGTGCACACCAGTGAATGCATTCTTTACAAGCCATCTGCATTTCTTTGTTTACTGCCTGCCCTGTGTTCCACTGAGAACTTATAGGGTTGCAGAATAAGAAACCAGCGTGTCACCCGGCTATTTTTCTCCCTATTCTGACTCATCCAGGTTAGTGGTACGTGGTCTGTCACCAGCCTGAATTTTCTGCCTAACAGGTAGTACTTACGGGTGTCTACTGCCCACTTTTTTAGCAAGACACTCTTTTTCAACTAGGGAATAGTTTCTTTCCTGTGGGCTAAGTTTTCTGCTTAGGCACAAGATAGGGTGTTCTTCATTCTGGTTCTCTCGTGAGAGGATCGCACCAAGCCCTACGTCAGACGCATCGGTTTGCAAAATAAATTCCCTAGCAAAATCGGGGGTTACTAACACTGGTTGGGCACATATGGCTTCTTTCAACGACCTGAATGCTTGTTCTACTTCTGGGGACCATTTTACCATTACTGGAGCTCTTGCCTTTGTCAGATCAGTTAAAGGACATGCAAGGGTAGCAAAGTTATAGATAAACCTCCGGTAATATCCAACTAGGCCAAGGAAAGTACTCACTTGTTTCTTGGTGACTGGCCGGGGCCAATTCCTTATGGCTTCCACTTTAGTCATTTGAGGTTTCACTAACCCTCTACCAATAGAATATCCTAAATATTTGGCTTCCTTTAGGCCAATCGTACACTTACTTGGGTTAGCCGTTAACCCAGCAGAGTGAATTGAATTTAGCACTGCTTGTACTTTTGGAAGGTGGGATTCACAATCTTCCGTATGTATTACCACATCATCTAGATATGCAGCTGCATATAGTGTATGTGGCCTTAATATTCTGTCCATCATTCTTTGAAAGGTGGCAGGAGCCCCATGTAAACCAAACGACAACACATTGGATTGGAAAAGACGATCAGGAGTAGGAAAGGCAGTCTTTTCCTTTGCTTGCTCTATGAGTGGAACCTGCCAGTAACCCTTTGTTAGATCTAGTGTGGTGAGGTAACGGGCTTTCCCAAGCCTCTCCACTAGCTCATCAGCCCTTGGCATGGGGTAGGAATCAAATTTTGAGATGACATTCAGCTTGTGATAATCGTTACAAGACCTTATAGTACCATCAGGCTTTGGCACAATCACTATAGGGCTGCTCCAGTCACTGTTTGACTCCTCAATCACCCCAAGGTCTAGCTGTAAGGAATCGGGGAACACGCCCCCTGCGGCGTGCTCCCTCCTTACCTGCCGCATCTCAGTTCCCGCTCTCCTTATAGAGCATGCCCGTGGTTCTCTACTCATACCACGGAGCCCGGCCATCCCCGGTCGCATCACGCATTCTCTCACGCGTGGCGTGTACACGTGACGGCGTGCGCCGCCCTCCAGCTGCGAGTCAACTTCACGCCCCCTTGTGGCATATTCTCTACCCATGCCTCGTTTCCCTGATGTCTCTCTGTATGGCGTGCGCCGCCCTCTAGCTGCGAGTCAAGATCCCCTGTTGATTCTCTGTGTGGCGGGCGCTGCCTCTAGCTGCGAGCCTACCTTCCTATGCATCGCTGCCCCTAAGTCTCTTGGATCGCTCGGAGTTCGATCCTTAAGAGGGGGGTACTGTAACGATGCGCGGAACACGCCCCCTGCGGCGTGTCCCTTCCTTACCTGTTTACTTCTGATCGCCGCCCTCTAGCTGCGAGTCAAGATCCTGTGTCTTTAAGGATTCTGAAGCAAGCAATGCCATCTTGCTTTCTGGCAAACCCTGCCCTCTTCCTCCTGACAGGAAGTAAGCCTCTCTTTGACTTTCTCTTTGCATTTAGTCTTTTGCTATCAGCCCTGGTGCCTGCTAGTACCCATCGCATGCTGTTCCTGACTGGACCTCCTTGGGACCTTTACTTATCTCCTGTGGATTCCGGAAGACTGGGAAAGTCACTCATATACTACTGAGGTTAGTTTACCATCGGGTAGTGTAGGTACCTGCTTAGTAGGGTTCACCTTGACGTGGTAGCAGGCTTATAATTCCTTGGCCAATGGATTAGACTAAGAACCTTTATGTTATGTTTAGTTTCGCTGCTCCTTGCTGTTTCTGTCACTATGCCTTTAAGAAGTCTGGACGTTCTCCAAGAAGCAATCCTTCTCTGGATGTTACCTTGTGCTCTGGACTCCATGCCCATGTTCCATGTTTCCTGAGACTGGCTGCTAGCGTCACGCAGTGGTCTGTTCCTGTCTCCTGTGCTGAAGCGGAGTACTCTCCTTGTTGACTTCAGCTCCCTGTTTCCTGAGGCCGGTTGCTAGTGTCACGCAGCGGTCTGTTCCTGTTTCCTGTGCTGAAGCGGAGTACTCTCCTTGTTGACTTCAGCTCCCTGTTTCCTGGTTTCCGTTTCCAGACTCCTGTGCTGAAGCATTGGCTTCCCAGCAACCCCCGCGTTGGTGCCTGAGAGTGCGCGCACTCCCGCTCTGCTGTCAGAGCATGCGCGCACATGCAGCTGGATCAGTCGTGTCTGTGAGTAGGCACCGCACCTCCGGACGCGTCGCGCATTCTCATGCGCGCGGCAGGGTCACGTGACTATGTGCGCCGATCCCAAGCTGCGCGGCAACTTACTCCCTTCGTATCCCCTTCGGCCTCCCCACCTCGCTAGTGTGTCCTTCCCTTTCTCCCTGCGCTTGTGAGGAGAGCACAAGCGTGACACTAGCATTTTCTTAACCTCTGCTCTAATTGCCTCTCTACGAGCTGCAGGTATTATATAAGGCTTAAGACTGACCCTTTTTCCTGGCTCGGTTATAATGCCATGTTTAATAACCCTAGTCCTTCCTGGAACTGCGGAGAACACCCTTTTGTTTAATTTGACAAATTATTTTACCTCCCCTGCCTGGTGTAAAGACAGGGCCTTTGATATGTTCACTTCTGGATCTGGGTTTTCCTTAACAGGGAAGGCAGCTGTTTCCACAGTAACTAGAACCTCCCTTTCTTTCCAGGGCTTAAGTTCACGTGGTATATTTGTTCAGGCTTTCGTCTACCTGGCTGTCTCGCTTTACAATTTACCGCTCCCATTTTTTTCAATAACCTCATACGGCCCATGCCATTTTGCCAGAAATGTATTCTCTACCGTGGGAATTAAAAACTAGTACTCTGTCTCCAGGTTGAAGGACACGGATCCTAGCATTCTTATTATAGCTATTTCTCTGATCATGTTGGGTCTTCTCCATATGTTCCCGCACTATGGGCAAAATGGCTGCCATGCGTTCCTGCATCTGGGTTATGTGCTCAATTACACTGCGATGGGGTGTAGTCTCCTGTTCCCATGTTTCCTTGGCTATGTCAAGTAACCCCCTAGGGTGCCTGCCATATAGCAATTCAAATGGTGAGAACCCAGTAGATGCTTGGGGCACTTCTCTAATAGCAAACATTAAATAAGGTAACAGAAAGTCCCAGTTCTTTCCATCCTTATCAATCACTTTCCGCAGCATTGCCTTTAGGGTTTTAATGAACCGCTCCACCAAACCATCAGTTTATGGGTGATACACAGAGGCTTTTAGCTGTTTTATGTGGAGAAGTTTGCTTAACTCCTTGGTTACCCGAGACATGAATGGAGCACCCTGATCTGATAGGATCCCCGTGGGAATCCCCACCCGACTACACATCATCATTAACTCTTTAGCAATAGATTTTGCTGAGGTCGTGCGTAGAGGGATTGCCTCAGGATATCGGGTCGCATAGTCTAATATCACCAGTATGTACTGATGCCCCCTGGCTGACTTCACTAAAGGGCCAACAAAATCCATAGCAATGCGTTCAAATGGGACTCCAATTATTGGTAGGGGTACCAACGGATTACGGTATGCTGGCAAAGGGGTAGTGAGCTGACATTCGGGACACGATGAACAATAATCTATTATTGCTGCCATCACCCCTGGGCAATAAAATCTCCTGAGAATACGCTCTTTCGTCTTCTCAACCCCTAGGTGGCCACCTAGAGCATGGCTATGTGCGAGGCTTAGCACAGTGCGCTGATACGCTTTTGGCACTCACCACTGTTTTATTATAACAGACTTCTTTTCCTCAAGGTGATACAATAGATCGTTATCCACCTCAAAGTAAGGATAAGACAAGGGCCTGTCTGGATTAGTAGGGGTTCCATTCCATACCAAAATAGTATTTCGGGCTACTGACCAAATGGGATCAGACCACTGGGCACTCTTGAAGTTACCTGGGCTGAGCTCAAAATCATTAAGGTCAATGTCTGGTTCCGGACTATTAGATGGTCCGGCATCATTTTGTTCTGGGTTGTCGCCCACTAGTGTTTTCATAGGGCATGACTGTTTATCTCCAGACCCATTTGTGCTATCTAGTTCGCCTCCCAAAATATCAGCAAATGGGAAACCATCATTAAATGCATCTGATGAACGAGTGGCACGTTTTTCAGGAGCTTGCCATAAATTAAAAAAAATGGGGAAAATCTCTGCCAATAATCTTGTCATGGGCTAATTTTGGTACCAGACCAACGATACAATTTATAGAGCCACACTGTGTCTCAACCTGTATTTCAGCAGTGGGATAGTTATGTGCATCCGCATGTACACAGGAAATATCAATCTACATGAATATCACTTACCAAATCATGGTCTATGAGGGTAACCATACTCCCTGAATCTAGTAATGCCTGAACCCTTTTTCCCTTCTACATGCATGGAACACCAAGGGTGACTATTCAAACAGCCATTTTTGTTTGCAGAACACACAGACTGAGCATACAGTGCGTAATCATCCCCATTATTATTACCCACATTCCATTCCATTGGTTCAACCATTTTGGGACAGTCCTTTGCCATATGTCCAAACTCTCAACATTTAAAACATTTCAAAGCATAGTCCCTTGTAGGCTCTTCCCGCTTAACAAAGTTCTTTTCTCTTGTGGTTATGTCCCTGGGGTTATAAAACCCAACCTGCTCATCAAAAGTTCCCATTTTCCCTGGAACAGTCTTACCAGTTTTACTGGGGCTCTGGATCTTCTGGTTCTGAGGCTGCCCCTGGATAGGGGGTTGATGCCATTCTCTTGCTGCAATGTACCGTTCTACCAATGTGACTAGCTGGTCAGCTGTTTGAGGATCACTCTGACTGACCCAGCGACGAAGGACAACAGGTAAGCCTCTCAGAAATCGGTCCATCACTAGTTGCTCCACAATGTGGCTGGATGTGTTGCTTTCTGGTTGTAACCACTATCTGTCAAGATGTATTAAGTCAAACATCTCTGATCTTGTGGCTTTATCCAGGTTGTAGGTCCAGGAGGGAAACCTCTGGGCACGGACAGCCATGGTCAACCCTAAGCGTGCCAGGATCTCCTTTTTCAGCTTGCTGTAATCACTCGCTTGAGCCAGTTTCAGATCATAGTATGCTTTCTGGGCCTCCCCACTCAGAAACAGTGCTAGCAGACTTGCCCACTCAGCCACAGGCCATCTTTCTCTTTCAGCCGTCCTCTCAAACGCCATCAGGTAGGCCTCTACATCATCTGCAGCCGCCATCTTTTGCAGGCAGTTACTCACTCTAACCACCTTAGGATATGCTTCTGCGGCATCCCCGGTAAGCCTCTCAGATAGGACCTGGATCTCCTGATGTATGGCATGGGCGGCATTTTGCTGCTCCTCTCTGAATAATCGATGAGCTTCAGCCTGGGCAAATGCAGCTTGCTTAATCAAAACATCTGTTTTCCTTTTGGGCCAGCACCAGTTGCTGCAATGCTTTCCTGCTGTGTGGCATTAGCCTCGGCAGCCCTTCTGTTAGTTTCTTGCTGTACAGATGTGGATTGGATCAGGGCTTTGATAATTTCATCCATTCTCCAGCAGTCTCTCCTTTTTTTGCACCTTAGGCCTGGGACATACAGTAGTACAGCAGGCCGTGCTGAGTCGCGCTGAGCCGCGCTGAGCCGTGCTGAGCCGCGCTGAGCCATGCTGAGCCGTGCTGAGCCGCTGAGCCGCGCTGAGCCGCGCTGAGCAGATGCACTTACCCCCTGCATCTGTCATCAGCGCGGCTTTAGCAGCCGCTTCCGCATGCGTGCGGAGGCTCAGGTATTTTGAGGAAACAGGCATGTTTGAATTTAAGCGTTGAGGGGAGTGGAGGAGCGGTAACGTGACCAAAAACAGCCAATGGGAGCGAGGGACTAGCCCTGCCTCCCAGTACGCCTCCGCTCCGACTCCGCTCCGCCTCCACCCACCCACAAAGCGCGCTCACTTCCTCGCCTGCC
Source organism: Ascaphus truei (assembly GCA_036426205.1). Lineage (NCBI taxonomy): Eukaryota > Metazoa > Chordata > Amphibia > Anura > Ascaphidae > Ascaphus > Ascaphus truei. The sequence goes on from WSYH01004211.1 coordinate 31,705, forward strand.
AGGATGCAAAAAAGCTCCTGCTTGAGCAGGCGATGCAGAGCAGGAGCGCGGATCAGCGCGGCCCGAGGCCTTATAGGTTTGTCAGTGTGATGCCCGCATTAAACTCCACCATATGTGACAAAAGTACCCTTTTGCTATGTACCTTTCGTCCAGGGATCACCACTTTCACACAGCCTTTGGGATGATATAATGACAGTGTATGGCACAGCTCTGTGCTATAACAGGCAGTTACATGGGATGATATAATGACAGTGTATGGCACAGCTCTGTGCTATAACAGGCATGTTACATGGGATGATATAATGACAGTGTATAATATAGCGCTCTGCTATAACAGGCATGTTACATGGGATGATATTATGACAGTGTATAATATAGCTCTGTGCTATAACAGGCATGTTACATGGGATGATATAATGTCAGTGATAGCACAGCTCTGTGCTATAACAGGCATGTTCATGGATGTATAAATGTCATGTATGACACAGCTCTGTGCTATAACATACATGTTACATGGATGATATGACAGTGGTAATACAGCTCTTGCTATAACAGACCATGTTACATGGGATGATATAATGACAGTGTATGACACAGCTCTGCTATAACAGCATGTTACATGGATGATATAATGTCAGTGTATAATACAGCTCTGCTATAACAGACATGTTACATGGGATGATATAATTTCAGTGTATGGCACAACTCTGTGCTATAACAGGCATGTTACATGGTATGATATAATGTCAGTGTATAATACAGCTCTGCCTATAACAGGCATGTTACATGGGATGATATAATGATAGTGTATGACACAGCTCTGTGCTATAACAGCGCATGTTACATGGGATGATATGACAGTGTAGACACAGCTCTGTGCTATAACAGACATGTTACATTGGATGATATAATGTCAATGTATAATACAGCTCTGTGCTATAACAGGCATGTTACATGGGATGATATAATGTCGGTATATAATACAGCTCTGTGCTATAACAGGCATGTTACATGGGATGATATGACAGTGTATAATACAGCTCTGTGCTATAACAGGCATGTTACATGGGATGATATAATGTCAGTGTATTAATAAGCTTGTGCTATAACAGGCATGTTACATGGGATGATATAATGTCAGTGTATAAACAGCTCTGTGCTATAAGGGCATGACATGGGATGATATAATGCCAGTGTATGACACAGCTCTGTGCTAAACGACATGTTACATGGGATGATAAATGACAGTGTATGACACAGCTTGTTGCTATAACAGGCATGTTACATGGGATGATATATGTCAGTGTATGACACAGCTCTGTGCTATAACAGGCATGACATGGGATGATATAATGTCAGTGTATAATAGCTGTGCTATAACAGCCCTGTTACATGGGATGATATAATGTCAGTGTATGACACAGCTCTGTGCTAATAACAGGCAGTTACATGGGAGATATAATGACAGTGATGGCCAGTTCTGTGTATACAGGTGTTACATGGGATGATATGACAGTGTATTAATACAGCTCTGGTGCTATACAATAGTTACATGGGATGATATGACAGTGTTAATACACAGCTCTGTGCTATACAGACATGTTACATGGATGATATTAATGTCAGGTATAATACAGCTCTGTGCTATAACAGCATGTTACATGGGTTGATATAATATCAGTGTATAATACAGCTCTGTGCTATAACAGACATGTTACATGGGATGATATGACAGCGTATGACACAGCTCTGTGCTATAACAGGCATGTTACATGGGATGATATAATGTCATTGTATAATACAACTCCTGTGCTATAACAGCATGTTACAGGGAGATTAATGACAGTGTATAATACAGCTCGTGCTATAACAGGCATGTTACCTGGGATGATATAATGTCAGTGTATAATACAGCTCTGTGCTATACACAGGCAGTTACACGGGATGATTAATGTCAGTGTATAATACAGCTCTGTGCTATAACAGGACTGTAATGGATGATTAATGTATTGTATACAACTCTGTGCTATAACAGGCATGTTACATGGGAGATATAATGACGTGTTAATACAGCTCTGTGCATAACAGGCATGTTACATGGGATGATATAATGTCAGTGTATAAGACAGCTCTGTGCTATAACCGGCATGTTACACGGGATGATATAGTCAGTGTATAATACAGCTCTGTGCTTATAACTACATTTTACATGGCTGATTATAGACAGTGTAAATACAGCTCTGCTATACAGGCATGTTACATGGGATGATATAATGACAGGTATGACACAGCGCTGTGCATAAACGACATGTTACATGGGATGATATAATGTCAGTGTATAATACAGCTCTGCTATAAACAGGCATGTTCATGGGATGATATACATGTCAGTGTATGCACAGCCTGTGCTATAACATACATGTTACATGGGATGATATGTCAGTGTATAATACAGCTCTGCTCTAAACAGGCATGTTATATGGGATGATAAATGTCAGTGTATATACAGTCTGTGCTATAAAAGGCATGTTACATGGGATGATATAATGACGTGTATAATACAGCTCTGTGCATAACATACATGTTACATGGGATGATATAATGACGTGTATAATTACGCTCGTGCTATAACAGGCATGTTACATGGGATGATAATTACAGTGTATGACACAGCTCTGTGCTAAACAGGCATGTTACATGGGATGATATAATGTCAGTGTATAATATAGCTCGTGCTATAACAGGCATGTACACGGATGATTATAATGACAGTGTATAATTACGCTCTGTGCTATAACAGACATGTTACTGGGATGATATAATGACAGTGTATGACACAGCTTGTGCATAACATACATGTTACATGCGATGATTAATGTCGGTGTATAATTACGCTCTGGCATAACATACATGTTACATGGGATGATAAGTGTCTGTAAAACAGCTTCTGTGCTAAACATACATGTTACATGGGATGCTATAATGACAGAGTATAATACAGCCCTATGCTATAACATACATGTTACATGGATGATATAATGACAGTGTATAATACAGCTCGGTGCTATAAACAGCATGGTTACATGGGATGATATAATGACGTGTATAATTGCGCTCTGTGCTATAACAGGCATGTTACATGGGATGATATAATGACAGTGTATATACAGCTCTGTGCTATAACAGGCAGTTACATGGGATGATATAATGACAGTGTATAACACAGCTCTGTGCATAACAGGCATGTTTACATGGGATGATATAATGTCAGTGTATAATACAGCTCTGGCTATAACAGGCATGTTACAGATGATATGACAGGATAATACAGCTCTGAGCATAACAGACAGTTACATGGATGATATAATGTCTGTGTATAATTACGCTCGTGCTATAAAGACATGTTACATGGGATTGATATGACAGTGTATAATACAGCTCTCCTATAACAGCATGTTACATGGATGATATAATGACAGTGTATGGCACCAGCTCTGTGCTTTTAACATGCATTTTACATGGATGATATAGTGGTGGTGTATAATTACGCTCTGAGCTATAACATACATGTTACATGGGATGATATAAATGTCAGTGATAATACAGCTCTGTGCTATAAACAGGCATGTTCATGGGATGATATAGTGTCAGTGTATAATACAGCTCTGTGCTATACATACATGTTACATGGGATGCTATAATGACAGTGTATAATACAGCTCTGTGCTATAACATACATGTTACATGGGATGATATAATGACAGTGTATGGCACAGCTCTGTGCTATAACATACATGTTACATGGGATGATATAGTGTCAGTGTATAATTACGCTCTGTGCTATAACATACATGTTACATGGGATGATATAGTGTCAGTGTATAATACAGCTCTGTGCTATAACTTTCAGTATCTCGTTTTCTAGCACTTCCTCCCCCTCGGTCGGTGGGGTTACCCCATGGCCCTGTCCTGGGACCTCTTCTCTTATTACACACATTCTCAGTGACCTTATCACATTGCTAGGTTTCAGATATCACCTCTATGTTGATGACACTACTTCTCAACCTCTTATCTTACATCTGCTGTACAGACGTCTCTGAATGTCTCTGTTATATCATCCTGGTTGGCCCTCTGCCAACTTAAACGTAACATGTCAAAGACGGAGTTCCTCTACAGTACTTCCTCCCAAACCTGGCCCAACCACCCCCTTCTACATTACTGTTGGCTGCACTATCCGGCCTTCCTGCTTCTCACCTGTTTACCCTACAATCTATCCTAAATGCTGCTGCTAGAATCACTTTTCTCTCCTAAATCTGTCTCGGCAGCTCTCCTGCTGAAATCCCTCTTCCTATTTAATCCTGTATTACTTACAAAATTCTCCTCCTCTCTTTTAAGACTGCTCTCTTTATTTCACAGACCTAATTTGTTGCTATACACCTGCCCGACTCTTGCGTTCTGCTCAAGGATGTCTTCTGTCTATCCTTTTGTATCTAAGGCCTCTCCTGCCTAAACCTTCTCTCTGACTGTCCGCACCTCTGGAATGTCCTTCCCTTCAATTTCCGACTGGCACCCTCTCGACAGCTTTCTTAAATCACACCTCTGTAACGAAGCATATGAGTAGCTCCGCTGGCTGAGTACACATCTCATGCACTGACCTTGGCCCCTTGCATTCGCACTTACCAGAACACCCTCCTGTCTCTGTAAGTTCTCCCGACTTATCACTTAGATTGTAAGCTCTTCTTGGCAGGGACTCATTTTCCTAGTGTTCCTTTTATGTCTTAAAGCACTTGTTCCCATTATGTGTTATATCATGTGTATTACTGCTGTGAAGCGCTATATACATGGATGGCACTATATAAATAAAGATATACATACAGAACATACTTATTACATGGGGTAATATAATGGCAGTCTATGATAGAGCTCTGTGCTATAATAGTTTAATTACATGGGGTGATATCGTGTCAGTGTATGTGTAACGGGGACTTATCACTGTTAAAGAAACGTGCCTCTAATCGAGCAGTGTGCTGGTTAATTGCACACCAGCAATCAGCCAGACGCCACCTGGCTGATTAGAACTATAGAAAAAGCCTGTTCCCAGAAACAGGAAGAGGACTCCTGAGCTCACAATTGGGGCTGACCCAGGAAGGACAGGCCAGAGTTCCCTAGTACACAACTGGGCTGACCTGGGGAACATCATATGTCTTGAGCTGCAGAAGGACGGCAAGCTGACAGCAAGACAAAGGGGACAAGAGGACATCTAAACCTGAATCCTGATATAGCCATAGCACACAAGGGTGTGGACCCAGGAGAGCAAAGAGGCGTTTCCCTACAGCTACAAGAAACAGATAAGACTTTCTTATGGGACTGTTGTGTGTATGTGTGTATGTGTGTATGTGTGTATGTGTGTATGTGTTGTGATAGATATAAGGGGATACAGTATGTTGCCCCTCAATTATTGCAGGGTTTCTGCTATAATTAAGCCCCAGGGAGATGCAGTGTATCATTTTGGATGTGCACTTCCTATTACGTGCACGCAATGTCTTGTTATAATGTATAACTCGTTCTTATGTAACTGTATGTTAACATGATTATTTGTCATCATAACTCTGTGCCCAGGACATGCCTGAAAACGAGAGATAACTCTCAGTGTATTACTTCCTGGTAACACATGTTATAAATAAATATTGGGTGTGTTTTGGGTCCCTGGGGCGGAGCACTTGGAGAGTAGGGGGGCCAGCGCCACTCCACGTTTTGGAGGGTTTGCCAGGTACAATCCAGACCGGGACTTTTAGCTCTCCTGGTCTCACACAGCTGCAACTGCTAATGAAGGGGGCAGCTGTTAAAACCTGCCTGGTGCAGGCAATACGGAGCAATCTATTTCAAGAACTTGTGCTAAGGGAGCTGTGTTTTTGTGCTTGGGAAATAAAGCCTGTATATGTTGGGAAACGGGTAAGCCGTCCACTGATAGATAGGACTTACCAAATGGATAGTTAATGCTCAGTGGAGCAGGATTTTGTTTGTTTTGATTATTTATTTGTTTGCTGTAAACATCTAATGGCAAAATAAACAGGCTAAAGCTTTATTTTTACCTTTGGTCTGAGGACTGTCTCCCCTACCTGGAGGCCACAGAGCTGTATTATACACTGTCATTATATCATCCCATGTAACATGTATGTTATAGCACAGAGCTGTATTATACACTGTCATTATAGCATCCCATGTAACATGTATGTTATAGCACAGAGCTGTATTATACACTGACACTATATCATCCCATGTAACATGCCTGTTATAGCACAGAGCTGTATTATACACTGACATTATATCATCCCATGTAACATGTATGTTATAGCTCAGAGCGTAATTATACACCACCACTATATCATCCCATGTAAAATGCATGTTAAAGCACAGAGCTGTGCCATACACTGTCATTATATCATCCCATGTAACATGCCTGTTATAGGAGAGCTGTATTATACACTGTCATATCATCCCATGTAACATGTCTGTTATAGCACAGAGCGTAATTATACACAGACATTATATCATCCCATGTAACATGTCTGTTATAGCTCAGAGCTGTATTATACACTGTCATATCATCCCATGTAACATGCCTGTTATAGCACAGAGCTGTATTATACACTGACATTATATCATCCCATGTAACATGCCTGTTATAGCACAGAGCTGTTATAGAGTGCCATCCATGCTATATAGCGGCGTTCAACGAGCATTCAACACATTATATAACCTATACATGGACAGGCTTTAGACAGTAAAGGAGGACACATATGAGTCTCTCTGCGCCAGCAAGACCCGCTTACATCTAAGTGATAGTCGGGAGATACTTACAGAGACGGAGGGTGTTCTGGTAGTGCTGCAATGCAAGGGGCCAAGTCATGCATAGATATGTACCTTTTCAGCCAGCGGAGCTACTCATATGCTTCGTTACAGAGGTGTGATTTAAGAAAGCTGTCGAGAGGGTGCCAGTCGGAAATTGAAGGGAAGGACATTCCAGAGGTGCGGAGCAGTCAGAGAGAAAGGTTTAAGGCAGGAGAGGGCTTTAGATACAAAAGGGATAGACAGAAGACATCCTTGAGCAGAACGCAAGAGTCGGGCAGGTGTATAGCAACAAATTAGGTCTGTGAAATAAAGAGAGCAGTCTTAAAAGAGAGGAGGAGAATTTGTAAGTAATCACGATTAAATAGGAAGAGGATATCAGCAGATACTGCCGTAGACAGATTTAGTCGAGAGAAGTGATTCTAATGGCACATCATCTTTAGATAGATGTAGGGTAACAGTTGAAAGCAGGAAGCCGATATGCAGCCAACAGTAATGTAGAAGGGGTGGTTGGGCCGTTTGGGGAAGTCTGTGAGGACTCCGTCTTTGACATGTTACGTTTTAAGTTGGCAGAGGCAACCAGGATGATATAACAGAACATTCAAGACGTCTGTACCGCAGATTGTAAGATAAAGGTTGAGAAGTAGTGTCATCAACATAGAGGTGATATCTGTAACTCATCAATGTGATAAGGTCACTAGAATTGTGTAATAGAAGGGTCCCAGGACAGGGCCATGGGTAACCCCACGCTCCGAGGGGAGGAAGTGCTAGCAGAAACGAATACTGAAAGTTATAGCACAGAGCTGTATTATACACTGACACTATATCATCCCATGTCACATGTATGTTATAGCACAGAGCGTATTATACACTGACAACTATATATCATCCCATAACTGTGTAGTCTATAGCCGAGCTGTGCCATCACTGTCTTATATCATCCCATGGAACATGTATGTATAGCACGAGCTGTATTATACCTGTCATTATAGCATCACATGAACATGTCTGTTACTGCCAGAGCTGTAATTATCCTGACACTTATACAATCCATTTAAACATGCCTGTTTAAGGCCCATACTGTATTATAGCACTGAACAGACATTATATCATCCCATGTAACATGCCTGTTATAGCACAGAGCTGTGTTATACACTGTCATTATATCATCCCATGTAACATGCCTGTTATAGCACCAGACCCAGTTGGGCGAGCTAGTTTCGCCTCCCAAAATACAGCAATGGGAAAACCAGTCAGTAAATGCATCTGATGAACGAGGGCACGGGTTTCAGGAGCTTGGCCATAAATTAAAAAAAGAATGGAAAATCTCTGCTAAATCTTGTCATGGGCTAATTGGTACCGAGACAACGATCCAATGTTATAGAGCCACACGTGTGTCTCAACCTGTATTTTCGCAGTGGGATAGGTTTTGTGCCTCGATGTACCACAGGAAATATAATCTACATGATCTACAACTTACCAAAATCATGGTCTATATGTACCCATACTCCTGAATCTGTAATGCCTGTAACCTTTTCTTCCCTTCTACATCATGGAATCACCAAGGACTATTCAAACACCATTTTGTTTGCAAACACACAGACTGGAGCATACAGTGCGTACTCATCCCCTTATATTCCCCATTCCATTTCCATTGGTTCAAACCATTTTGTGGACCAGCCTCAATACACATATGTCCAACCTCTCACACTTAAAACACAAATAATCAAAAAGCATAAAAAAAATGTCCTTGTAGGCCTTCCCCGCTTTACAAAGTTCTTTTCTCTTGTGGTTATGTCCCTGGGGTGTATAAAACCCACCTGCTCATCCAAAGTTCCCATTTTCCCCTGAACAGTCTTACCCGTTTTACTGGGGCTCTTGATCTTCCCTGGTTCTAGGCTGCCCCGGATAGGGGTTGATGCCATTCTCTGTGCTGCAATGTACCTGTATTCTATACTCCAATGTTACTAGCTGGTCACTGTTTGAGGATCCTCTTAACTGACCCGCACGAAGGACAACAGGTAACCTCTCAGAAATCGGTCCCCTCACTGAGTTGCCCACAATGTGGCTGATTTTGTTCTTTCTGGTGTTGAATCCACTAATCGTCTAAGATGTATTAAGTCAAACATCTCTGACTCTGTGGCTTTATCCAGGTTGTAAGTCCAGGAGTGAGAACCTCTGTGCACGTACAGTCCATGGTCAACCCCAACGTGCCAGGTCTCCTTTTTTCACGTTGCGTAATCACTCACTCCGCTTTGAGCCAGTTTCAGATCATAGATAATTCTTTCTGGGCCTCCCCACTCAGAAACAGTGCTGCAAGACTTGCCCACTCAGCCACAGCCATCTTTCTCTTTTCAGCCCGCCGTCCTCCAAACGCCATCAGTAGGCCCTCTAACATCATCTGCAGCCGCCATCTTTTGCAGGCAGTTACTCAACTCTAACCACCTTAGGATAGCTTCTGTCGGCATCCCCGGTAAGCCTCTCAGATAGGACCTGGATCTCCTGATGTATGGCATGGGGCGCATTTTGCTGCTCCTCTCTGAATAATCGATAGCTTCAGCCTGGGAAATGCAGCTTGCTTAATCAAAACATCTGTTTTTCCTTTTGGGCGCCAGCACCTGTGGAGTTGCTGCAATGCTTTCCCTTGCTGTGTGGCATTAGCCTCGGCAGCCCTTCTGTTAGTTTCCTTGCTGTACAGATTGTGATTGGATCAGGGCTTGTGATAATTTCATCCATTCTCCAGCAGTCTCTCCTCCTTTTTTTTGCACCTTAGGGCCTGGGACCTACAGTATACAGCAGGCCGTGCTGAGTCGCGCTGAGCCGCGCTGAGCCGTGCGTAGCCGCGCTGTAGCCATCTTGACCTGCTGAGCCGCTGAGCCGCGCTGTAGCCGCGCTGACAGATGCACTTACCCCCTGCATCTGTCATCCAGCGCGCTTTAGCACGCGCTTTCCGCATGCGTGCTGGAGCTCAGATATTTTGAGGAAACAGCATTTTGTAATTTACGTGAGGGAGTTGGAGGAGCAGGACGTGACCAAAAACAGCCATGAGCGAGGGACTAGCCCCCTCCCAGTACGCCTCCGCTCCGACTCCGCTCCCCTCCACCCACCCACAAGCGCGCCTCACTTCCTCGCCTGCCAGGATGCAAAAAGCTCCTCTTGAGCAGTGCGATCAAGAGCAGGAAGCCGGATCAGCGGCGGCCCGAGGCCTTATAGTTTGTCAGTGTGATGCCCGCATTAAACTCCACCATATTTGACAAAAGTACCCTTTTGCTAGTCCCTTTTTCGTCCAGGGATCACCACTTCACACATCCTTCCAGTAGGGGAGACAGTCCTCAACACAAAGGTGAAAATAAAGCTTAGCCTGTTTATTTTGCCATTAGATGTTACAGCAAAACAATAAATAAATCAAAACAAAAAAACATCCTTGCTCCACTGGAGCATTAACTATCCATTTTGGTAAGTCCTATCTATCAGTGGACCTTCACCCGTTTCCCAACATAACAGGCTTTATTTTCCCCAAGCACAAAAACACAGCTCCCTTAGCACAAGCTTCTTTGAAATGATTGCTCTCCGTATTGTCTGCACACGGCAGGTTTTTTAACAGCTGCCCCCTTCATAGCAGTTGCAGCTGGGAGACCAGGAGAGCTAAAAGTCCGGTCTGGATTGTACCTGGCAACCCTCCAAAACGTGGAGTGGAGCGCTGGCCCCCCTACTCCTCCAAGTGCTCTCCGCCCAGGGACCCAAAAAACACCCAATATTTATTTATAACATGTGTTACCAGGAAGTATACACTGAGATTATCTCTCGTTTTCAGGCATGTCCTGGGCACAGAGTTATGATGACAAATAATCCATTGTTAACATACAGTTACATAATGAACCAAGTTATATACATTATATACAAGACATTGCGTGCACAGTAATAGGAAGTGCAACAATCCAAAATGATACACTGCATCTCCCTGGGGCTTAATTATAGCAGAAACCCTGCAATAATTGAGGGGCAACATACTGTATCCCCTTATATCTATCACAACACATACACACATACACACATACACACATACACACATACACACAACAGTCCCATAAGAAAGTCTTATCTGTTTCTTGTGAGCTGTAGGGAAACGCCTCTTTGCTCTCCTGGGTCACACCCTTGTGTGCTATGGCTATATCAGGATTCAGGTTTATGATTCCTCTTGTCCCCTTTGTCTTGCTGTCAGCTTGCCGTCCTTCTGCGCTCAGACACATGATGTTCCCCAGGTCAAGCCCAGTTGTGTACTAGGAGAACTCTGGCCTGTCTTCCTGGGTCAGCCCCAATTGTGAGCTCAGAGTCCTCTTCCTGTTTCTGGGAACAGCTTTTTCTATAGTTCTAATCACCAGGTGGCGTCTGGCTGATTGCTGTGGTGTGCAATTAACCCTCCACATGCTCGATTAGAGGCACGTTTCTTTAACGTGTAAGTCCCCGTGTACACATACACTGACACGATATCACCCCATTAATTAACTATTATAGTCACAGAGCTCTATCATAGACTGCCATTATATTACCACCATGTAAAAGTTGTTCTGTATGTATATCTTTATTTATATAGTGCCATCCTCATGTATATACGCTTCACAGCAGTAAACACATGATATAACACATAATGGGAACAAGTGCTTTAAGACATAAAAGGAACACTAGAAATGAGTCCCTGCCACAGAGAGCTTACAATCTAAGTGATAAGTCGGGAGAACTTACAGAGACAGAGGGTGTTCTGGTAGTGCGAATGCAAGGGGCCAAGTCAGTGCATGAATTGTATCAGCCAGCGAGCTACTCATATGCTTCGTTACAGAGGTGTGATTTAAGAAAGCTGTCGAGAGGGTGCCAGTCGGAAATTGAAGGGAAGGACATTCCAGAGGTGCGGAGCGTCAAGAGAACAGGTTTAAGGCAGGGAGAGGCTTTAGATACAAGAGGATAACAGAAGAACATCCTTGAGCAAACGCAAGATGTCGGGCAGGTGTATAGCAACAAATTAGTCTGTGAAAATACAAGATAGCAGTCTTAAAAGAGAGGAGGAGAATTTTGTAAGTAAACGATTAAATAGGAAGAGGATTCACAGGATACTCTAGACAGATTTATGAGAGAAAAGTGATTCTAGGCAGCATCATTTAGGATAGATGTGAGGTAAACAGGAAAGCAGGAAGGCCGATAGTGCAGCCAACAGTAATTGTAGAAGGGGGTGTTGGGCCAGGTTTTGGGGAAGCTTGTAGGACCTCCGCTTTGACTGTGTTACTTTTTTAAGTTGGCAAGGCCAACCCGGATGATATAACAGAACATTTCAGAGACGTCTGTACAGCAGATTAAGATAAGAGGTTGAGAAGTAGTGTCATCAACTAGAGGTGATATCTGAAACTATCAATGTGATAAGGTCACTGAGAATTGTGTAATAGAAGAAGAGGTCCCAGGACGGGCCATGGGGTAACCCCACCGACCGAGGGGAGGACAGTGCTAGAAAACGAATACTGAAAGTTATAGCACAGAGCTGTATTATCACTGACCACTATATCATCCCAGTGTACATGTATGTTATAGCACGAGCGTAATTATACACTGACACTATATCTCCCATTACTGTATGTGTATAGGCACAGAGCTGTGCCATCACTGTCATTATATCATCCCATGTAACATATGTTATAGCCCACATAGCTGTATTATACATGTATTATAGCATCCCATGTAACATGTATGTTATAGCCACAAGCTGTATTTACACTGACACTATATCATCCCATGTAACATGCCTGTTATAGCCAGAGCCCCTGTATTATACACTGACATTATATATCACCATGTAACATATGTATAGCTCTCAGAGCGTAATTATACACACCACATATATCATCCAGGTAAAATGCAGTGTTAAAGCACAGAGCTGTGCCATACACTGTCATTATATCATCCCATGTAACATCCTGTTATAGGAGAGCTGTATTTTACACTGTGCAATCACCCATGTAACATGTCTGTTATAGCACAGACGGTAATTATACCACAGACATTATATCATCCCATGTAACATGCTGTTATAGCTCAGAGCTGTATTATCCCCTGTCATATCATCCCATGTACACTGCCTGTTATAGCACAGAGCTGTATTATCAACTGACATATATCATCCCATGTAAAATGCCTGTAGAGCACAGAGCTGTGTTATACACTGTCATTATATCATCCCATGTAACATGCCTGTTATAGCACAGAGCTGTATTATACACTGTCATTATATCATCCCATGTAACATGCCTGTTATAGCACAGAGCGCAATTATACACTGTCATTATATCATCCCATGTAACATGCCTGTTATAGCACAGAGCTGTATTATACACTGTCATTATATCATCCCATGTAACATGTATGTTATAGCATAGGGCTGTATTATACTCTGTCATTATAGCATCCCATGTAACATGTATGTTATAGCACAGAGCTGTATTATACACTGACACTATATCATCCCATGTAAAATGTATGTTATAGCACAGAGCGTAATTATACACCGACATTATATCATCGCATGTAACATGTATGTTATAGCACAGAGCTGTGTCATACACTGTCATTATATCATCCCATGTAACATGTCTGTTATAGCACAGAGCGTAATTATACACTGTCATTATATCATCCCGTGTAACATGCCTGTTATAGCACAGAGCTATATTATACACTGACATTATATCATCCCATGTAACATGCCTGTTATAGCACAGAGCTGTGTCATACACTGTAATTATATCATCCCATGTAACATGCCTGTTATAGCACAGAGCGTAATTATACACTGTCATTATATCATCCCATGTAACATGTATGTTATAGCACAGAGCTGTATTATACACTGTCATTATATCATCCCATGTAACATGCCTGTTATAGCACAGAGCTGTATTATACACTGACATTATATCATCCCATATAACATGCCTGTTATAGCAGAGCTGTATTATACACTGACATATCATCCCATGTAACATGTATGTTATAGCACAGAGCTGTGTCATACACTGACATTATATCATCCCATGTAACATGCCTGTTATAGCAGAGCTGTATTATACACTGACATTATATCATCCCATGTAACATGTCTGTTATAGCACAGAGCTGTGTCATACACTGTCATTATATCATCCCATGTAACATGCCTGTTATAGCAGAGCTGTATTATACACTGTCATTATATCATCCCATGTAAAATGTATGTTATAGCACAGAGCTGTATTATACACTGACATTATATCATCCCATGTAACATGTCTGTTATAGCACAGAGCTGTATTATACACTGACATTATATCATCCCATGTAACATGCCTGTTATAGCACAGAGCTGTATTATACACTGTCATTATATCATCCCATGTAACATGCCTGTTATAGCACAGAGCTGTGTTATACACTGTCATTATA
>WSYH01004213.1:0-22467 GCA_036426205.1 Ascaphus truei
CTACACTATCAATAAAAATGTATTTCAAATAATTTTTAATGTGTGGATGTTTGCGCAGAGAGAGAGCAGCGGATCTCTCTCTGCTGCAAACACATCTCGCCCCCGCCGCCCATACAGTAGTATCATTTATGTATGTGCATATACAGTACAGTACAGTACTGTACAGTACTGTATGTTAGGGCTTACAGGGGTTGTTGTTATACAGTACTGTATATATATATATATACTGCATTACAATTCATTATAGGGGACGGCTTCACAGAGAATAGCTCGCAAGCGCCACCATGTGTATTTTGACGGCATTGCAGTATTGTAACCAGCCGGAATAAAAAGCTTAAATTCCTGCCGGAAAATAACGCAATGCACTCTGGCTGAAAAATATCAGAAACCTGAATACACCTGAGTATACCCGAATTCGCGGGACTAGCCGTGCTCGAATAAAGTGTGTCGCCAGTGTACAGATGTGAGATGGGTGAATGAGCTGGAGTTTTTTTTTATGACTGAGTCTCAAAGGGATCTCGCTGATTTCGCACCCCCCCTGTCTAAAAGAGTATTAGGAATGAAAAGACCCAGAGACCCATAATGTATACAAGGTTGGCATTCTGATGCATAACAGATGCCGGACTATTGACACCTCTGGGTCAAAAACTAAACTTAGAGGCGCCAAGGTTTGGGTATAGCCCAGGTATGCTAAGTGGCATGGGTGTCAACCTGATTCATGCACATTTCACACCGGAAAGCCTTTTTGCCCGGTCTTATGAACTGGGGGGCAACACGGCTATTGGTGGGTTAAATTGTTCCCACGCGGGGATTGGATCCACAGGTTAAAGATAGCTTTGGACAGTCTATAACTGTGGTTGCCAAGGTATTCCCAGTTGTTCGTTCGTACTTCTTCTGACAAGTAAAGATGTAACCAGGCTTCACGGAGGAGTTTGTTAAGGCTCAGCGGCACTGTTCCAGTACGCAAGGGGTTAAATCAACGCAACAAAGAAATCACCCCAAGCTACGAAATTCGTTAGCCCAGAGGACCCCCAAACTAATTCCTATGCCGTTCTACGAAATACTTTGAGGTGGCTGAGATATCAGATCGGCAACTTGCGATCTGGCCACGGGACCTTTAAATCAAGATGGCATTTCTTGCGCTTGCAGGCAAAGGACAATTTATCTTGTTCCCTTATCCCAGTAAGTGTTGTTTTAACTGTATCCTGAAGTTATTGTGTGTTTGTCTATCAAGGAAAAAAATCACAATTTATTTTGCAGCTTGTTGTGTTCAATTAAGTACCCAGAAATATAAATGTGTGTGTGGTGGGATACTGATTGAATTTATATTGCAGTTTCCTGCGGGGCTCTGTAATATAGTGAGGACCTCATAGCTTGCGAGCTTTTCAGACATATAGCAACTGACACATACTTCTAAAGAGAACGAGAGACTTCATGGTCCCTTTACCCATACCCAAAAGGCACCATGAGAAATCGTTCAGGAAGGTTCAGGTCATGGACCAGAGAGAAAGTCATGGAGATATGTGCGGGGTATGGTTTGCTGACAGATGGGCGGTCAAAGGCACAACTGGATGAGGACTTGGAGCAGTTTGAGGACCGCAAGGTCCTGCCAGAGGGGCAAGTTCCTGTAGCTGCTGTGGCGGCGGCCACTATTCAGCCCGGAGTGCAGGAGGTCCCTCCAGCTCCGGGGCTGCAAGGACATGAGGAGAGTGCTAGTGACCCCCTGGTCGTATGTGGCTTGGCACCAGGGGTTGCGGACAAAGGGGCAGCTACCACTGCCGAGCGTGCCGTCCCTGGGCTCACTGCACTTTTGGCTACATGGGGAACGGGTGTTAGCACTGCGGAGTGGGTACAGCTAATGACAGCAGTGCTCATAAGAACCCACAACTCCTACCTTGAAAACGGGGAACAAGGACTTTCCCGGGTGAATCATCACAGCTTCAGCAAGTTCGTGGATGGCACAGATGACCTCGATGCGTTCCTGAATGACTTTGAGACGCAGTGTTCCCGGTTCCGTACTCCAAGAAGGGACTGGGTGGTCAGCATGCGACCACTGCTATCTTGAAAAGCCAAACGAACTGTGATAGGTATTCCATGCGTGGATGCCGATGACTACGGTCATGTAAAAAGCAAGCTGCTAACCCAGTATGCCTGACCCCAGAATCATACAGGGGCAAGTTCCAGACGGGGGGAGTACTCCCCGGGGAGTCATAAAGCACCTATGCCGGTCAGATGGCTTTGCAAGGGACTTATTGGGTGGAAGGGAATGGTTTTACAAAATTCCATACCCTGCTGGACTTATTCTTCCAGGAGCAGTTGATGTAGCAGCTTCCCACAGACGTGAGGGCATGGGTCTATGACATAAACCTCCGACTTATGAGGATGCAGCAAAAATGGCAGATGAGTATGTGGCCAGCCGAGTTGCAATGAAGGACCCTGTAGCACCCAAAGGAGCAGGCCATGTGGCCCAGGGCACTAAAACTACCCCTCAGTGGACACACCAGCCTGCGGCAGCAAACAACACACCCAAGGCTACAGAGATCAAACATGAGAGGCGGTGTTACTCCTGCAATAAGGTTGGACATCTCAGGACAGATTGTCCGAACCGGGACCGGGGCCCCCATCAGGGGCAATGCTCACCAGCTGCGAGGCCGGTCGCCCGTGTGTGGATGGCACACACAGAGGAGCCAACTACAGCCATGGAACCAGCCCACAGAGGGATGTCCAGCGGAAAAACTGCACTTGACACCTCGGGACCAGCGGCGGAGAGCGGAGAACATCAGGTTGCTTCAGTCGGGATGCAGCCCAATGATGTCCGGCAGAAGCATCTGCGGAAGGTGACCAACAGGAACCGTCAGGCGGATGGCTTGCTAGAGTCTGGTGCCACCGTGACTCTGGTTCCCCCTGATATGGTGCAACCAGAGGATTTGCTCCTGAGCACCGGGGATGCAAGTGACCATTCCAAACGGAGGACCGCTGTCACTCCAGGTTGCCCGGGTCTTTTTGGACTGGGGTCCGGACGTGGCATGAGGGAGGTAGGGGTTTTGCCTGGGTTAGATGCCAAGATCTTGCTCGGTAACGACCTGGGGCATGTTACCTGCATTTTCACAGCTGAGCTGGCGCCTGTTGCAGCGATCACCAGGAGCCAGTCATCAAGCATCGTAGCAGAACCAGCCCCTGTCCCCCTACCTACGGTTCAAGCAGTCTCTGCGGAGACCAGAAAGGTAAGCCAAACTCAGTCGCTTTCTGACATTGACTTACTGTTCCCTTTACCTGTTCCATGTCCCCCTGACTCAGGTATGACCGGAGGATGGCCAGAGTTAGGTACCCAGTTTAGGGATGCGGTGCGATCAGATCCTAGCTTGAAGGGCATGAGACTTCGCGCTGTCCAAGTCTAAGTCAAGCAATGGGTCTGATTATTTCTTGTGGCACCGCGAGCTCCTGTATAGAGAGCAAGGGACTACAGGGTTAGATGAGATATGAACGGGGAAGAGACAGCTAGTGGTACCCCGGGAATACAGGCAGCAGTTGTTGCAGGTCGCCCACTCCATTCCACAAGCGGGGCATCAGGGGGTCGCTCGGACGTGAGCCCGGCTGTTGCAGCGTTACTACTGTCCGGGGGCATCCAGCAAGGCGGCAGAGTTCTGCCGATCCTGTGATGCGAGTAGGTAAGGTGGGTGACCGTGTGAAGGCACCCCTGAACTCGTTACCGGTAATAGGGGAACCCTTTCAGTGGGTATCTATGGACCTCAGGGGACCCCTCATGGTTTCCAGCTGGTCAGGGATGCGCTACATCCTCACGGTGGCGGATTTTGCCACCCAGTACCCTGTGGCGGTAGCGCCTGCCATTATTGATGCTAGAGCAGTAGCTAAAGCTCTGTTAGACTTTTTTTCTAGGGTAGGTTTTCCCTAGTGAGATTCTAACCGATCAGCGGTTGCAATTCATGAGTGAATTGCTCCAGTGTCTCTGGGAGGCGTGCGGGGTGAAGCACCAGCGTACGACCCCTTACTACCCCCAAACCAACGGACTGTGTGAGATGTTAAATGGTACCCTGAAGCAGATGCTGTGAACATTTATAGAGGCAGGGGGAAAAGACTGGGAGATTCACCTGCAGCACTTGCTTTTTGCATACCGAGAGGTACCGCAGGAGTCTACATGCTTCTCTACCTTTGAGCTGCTATACGGTCACAAGGTATGTGGATCTCTGGACTTATTCCATGAGGGATGGGAAGGGGAAGCTACCAATACTGACGCTTCTGTGCTTAAATATGTGGTAGATCTCAGAGACCGATTAGAGATGCTCATGGGGTTGGCGTAGGACAAAGAATGGAAAGACTGGGAGATTCACCTGTAGCACTTGCCGTTTGCATACTGAGAGGTACTGCAAGAATCTACAGGCATCTCTCCCTTTGAGCTGCTATATGGTCGCTGGGTACGGGGACCTCTGGACCTATTCCGTGAGGGATGGGAAGGGGAGACTACCAATACTGATTCTTCTGTGCTTCAGTATGTGGCAGATCTCAGAGACCGGTTAGAAATGCTTATGGGGTTGGCACAGGCTAATCTCAGGGAGGCTCAGACTAAGCAGAAGACTTGGTATGATCAGAATGCCCGAAGCAGAGAGTTCATCCCAGGACAGCAAGTACTTGTTCTGAAACCCACTCGGGAGAACAAATTAATGGCTGCCTAATCAGAACCGTATCCGGTACTACGAAAGATGAACGAGTGCAACTATGTTGTACAGGTAGATGCTGAGACAGGGAGGACCAAAACGTATCACATCAACATGCTCAAGCAGTATGTAGCCCAGAGTGTGGCATCGGTGCTGGCTATTTGCAGCCCACCGATGGGGGATCCGACGGGCAGTGCCCTGCCAGATCTCCTAGGAGAGGCTAGGCAGGGGGGTACTGTAGAGCAGGTGGAGATAGGTGTCACGGTAGCTTATGACAAGATATAATGAACACCAAATATCTGGGTTGAACTGAACGAGGCTTAGATATAATAAAATATAATTTATTCCTTAAAAAGGTGAACACGGCAATATAGTACAATTAACAGACAAGAAAGTAACACTTACTTAGGGTTGGGGGATGGAGAAGTATCAGCTAGCAATTCTCCAGCAATCCCGTGACATTCAAGATGGTATCAGAAGAAGAACTAAAAACTATAGGGTTGACACAGTTTATATACCTGTGTAACCCTATTCTTAACATTGAATACAGACTATTGGTGAACAATTATCTGTATCCAATCCCTAACGTGGAGACACAGATTAACCCATGCCCCCCAGCTAATTAGCCCATGTGTACTGGGACTCTATGGGTAGCCCCATAATTAAATCAGGGGCGACGACCAGTTTACCAAATGAAGTATCTGCATTGTTTGTAGGTGTAGACATAACACTTACAAACCACTCCAGTTTGATGATTCTCCGCCCTCAGGTAACAATTAGACTGGCAGTGTCTGTTGATTAATATTTAGTCTCTAGACATTGGGTAAACAATCAGGGCAGTTAACTTTTTGATCACCGTGCTTAGGCTAATCAGCCGGCTGCCCTTCATGGCCTATTAGCCTAGCAGATGGCGTCTGCATTTTCAGAACAGATCCAAAATACCATACATATACACTTTAATATCTACACATATTAATAAGTTTCATTCTGGTGGGCTCAGTGGGTCGACCTTTGCCAGTTTTTAATGCCTACAGTGACTCCACATATTGGCCAAATATCAACTCTCTGCGACCTCCAGAACTGGAGATACAGAAATGCACTTTGAAACATCTTTAAAATACAGGATTATAATGAAACATGGGAACAGGGGAACATACATTTTCATGACATGACAAGGTGTAAACCACATTCCTGGACCGCAGTCCAGTTAACCCCTTGCCACCCTGGTGAGGTCTGGGGGTGGCCATATGGGGTGCAACCCCTTAAATACCGGGCCAACCCCCTCTCCCTCTACAATAGGGTCTCAGCTGAGTGTCAGGCAGAGAGCAGAATCCAGGGCTATGCTAGGACAGTATAGGGCTCTGTTCACAGACAAGCCAGGGAGGACACACATTACTGAGCACCCAGTGCTTACAGGGGATTTGAGACCCCTACACAAGCATGCTTACCGGGTCTCAGCAGAAATTAAGGGCAGCATAGAGAGGGAAGTAGAGGACATGCTGGCCCTAGGGGTAATTGTACCATCCCAGAGCCTTTGGGCTTGTCCGGTAGTCCTGATACCTAAGTAGGATGGGACCACCCGGTTCTGTGTGGACTACCGGCAGCTCAACGCAGGGACGGTATCAGATGCCTACCCCATGCCCCGCATGGATGTGCTGCTGGATGAACTCGCGGGGCCACGGTATCTGACCACCATGGATCTCAGCAAAGGGTATTGGCAGATCCCATTGACCCAAGAGGCTAGGGAGAAGTCGGCCTTCATTACCCCAATTGGCCTCTATGAGTTTTTAGTGTTGCCATTTGTGATGAAGAATGCACCGGCTATCTTCCAACGCCTGGTCAATCGTTTGCTAGAGGGATTGCAAGGGCCTATCTGGATGATATTGCTGTGTTCAGTAACTCCTGGGAATCACACTTAATTCATGTAGCTGCGTTGCTAGCCAGGATTAGGTAAGCAGGTCTCACCTTAAAACCTACCAAGTGCTTAGTAGGGAGGGCTGAAGTTTCATACCTAGGGCATCGGGTGGATGGAGGGCACCTCAAGCCAGAACCAGCTAAGGTAGAGGCAGTAGTGCAGTGGCCCACTCCCAAAACCAAGAAGCAGGTTATGGCTTTCCTAGGCACCGCAGGCTACTAAAGGAAGTTTATACCCCAGTATAGTGCCATTGCTAAACTTCTAACGGACAACCCAGAAGCGACTGTCTGTGCTGGCAGTCTGGTCTCCAGCCTCTGAAGCTGCATTCCAGGTTTTGAAGGCTGCATTAGTCAGTGCACCCATCCTACCTGCCCCAGATTATTCCAAAAAGTTTCTGGTGCAGACTGATGCCTCAGACTTTGGCATTGAGGTTGTGCTCAGCAAGGTGGGGGAGGAGGACAGTGAACATCCAGTGGTGTATCTGAGCCACAAGCTGCTGCCCAGAGAAGTGACCTATGCCACTATTGAGAAGGTGTGTCTAGCCATAGTATGGGCTCTCAAGAAATTACAGCCCTATCTGTACCTATACCTTCACGGTTATCACGGACCATAACGCCCTAAGTTGGTTACAGAGGGTGTTGGGAGAGAATGCCAAACTCTTGCGCTGGAGCCTTGCAGTGAGCATGGTAATGCGGATGGCCTCTCCCGGCAGGACAATCCCCATGAACTACTGACTTAAAAAACTATTAGGTCAGCCCAACCACCAGAGGAGGTGGCCAGGGCAGACCTTGGGTTTTGAGTGAGGGAGGTGTAGCGAAAATAGCGTTAATCAGCACATTAATAAAGGCAGTATGCTCAGCTGGTTAACTCTATTTCGCATTGGGGATGAAGGGGTTAATTTTATAGGCACTACACATGTATTATTTTCCGCTCTGTACCTGATTGGCCCAGTTTTGCAAGCTATTCCCTGCTTGCTGTAATGACAATGAATGCATTGCCTGCTATATCCGTTGGACACACAAGATGGAGTAGTGAGCACCAAAGCCAGCGCTGATTGATGAAGCGTGGCAAAAAGTTAAAGGGATGATTGTAGAATGGGTATCCATCGGTTTGACCTGTAACCACAAGTCAATTGGATAAGTGGCTTGCGGTTAAAGTCTGAAGAGTCTTACCGATAGAATGTATCCGTCCCTTGTTAGCCTCGTAACTTGAAAGGCGGAAAGTCAATTGCCGTGGGAATTGTGTCAATTGACCTGAGAATTCGGTGAACTTGGCTCCCACAAGCCGGCATTTCAATTACGGGGGCTAACTAGGGAACGGAATGGGCTAGCACCCTGATTTTTGGTGTGCAGCCCCAGAGTAACACCCCAAGCACACACATATTAAAAATATAACGTTGGGATAAGTGGAACACATATTTTTAATAAAGTGCCTTTCTGTCTGCTGTTAAAATGTACAGGCAGGATATGTTTTTTCCTACTTGCCTTTGTAATACACCCAGTAACCAAATGTTTTACACACATGAGCTGGGGCTCTTTCGTATGCAACCTTCATAGACCCCCTGTTGAAGCACTGCCTATGGGTCTAGGGAAGTGTTGCGGATGAAAGCCCCCAGAGCCGCACGTGTGAATTAGCCGGGATGCTCGCTGAAAGGGAGATCCTGTTAGTCATCAGGGCTAGTTCACACCTTGAGTCCAACTCCTAGCCTGGGAGTCACCAGGACAAAAGGAGAGTATCCATATGGTAAGCAGCCAAAGTGTCAGGTTGGCACAGGCGCTGTACCAACCGTAAATCCCTGTAGTGCCCACTCTGCAAACTGTGGGGAAGTTGGAGATTGGTGGGTCAAAGGTTCCCAATAAGGGAATTGGGCGGATATGTTGTAGATAGGTTAGCAAACTCTATATACAGGCCCGCCGACCTATCCCCGTTGTCTTTCTTTCTCTCTTTAACCATGTGATTGAATTACCACTTTGCTTCTAATAGCGGATAAGAGCAGCAGCAACGTTCCCGGAACGCTACGAGTTAATTACATCGGAACCAAGGATATAACTCAGCTTCAGGATTTCGTTAGTGCTGGGGGTTATCAAACGAACCCCAACGGACCAGAACAAACTTTACACTATTCACGGACATATTGGGCTGGCAACTTGCGCCCCTTGCAAAAGGACTGCATTTTAAAAAGACCTTATTCCAGTGCTTTGTTTCGTCTCTGGACATTTTATCCCGTTCTCTTCCTACATAAGTGTTTGTCAAGTGTATTCTAAGGTTGTCATGTGTCTGTCTATTTAGGAAATAAATGTCAGTTTATTTTGCTCAACTTGTGTGCTCAAATCGGGACCCCCAAAAATATAAAATTGTAGATAAGTTCCGTCCACCGTGACTAAGTTTAAGGGTAGTATTCATGGGTTGATATCCAGTGGTCAGCGCCTCCAGCTGTGACAGGACCCCAGGCTGTGGGATGTCAGCTCCCATCACTGCACCCTTTAATCCTCCTGCCCAGTAACCGACGCCTCTGTCTGATGAAGAAGCAGATTTATTTTCATTCTCTCTCCACACTTATCCTCTTAGTCTCCCGCAGCACCGGACTTCGGGATGGTGCAGGCTCCATCTCTTGGGACACTCTGACTGGATATGGTCTAAGCCAGCTGGCTTAGAATGGCATGCTTGCCCCTCAATGGGGAAGGCTCATAGCCCTCTTATTCCCCTTAGAGAGAAGAGACAGACTTCATTATTTTACTCTCTTCTGCTTCCTCACCCTTTGGGAGGGTAGAGCAAGACTCTTCCCACACCCTCTCTCTCTGGAGGGTGAAGCTTGACTCTCTCCACACCCTCTCTCTTTGGAGGGTGAAACTGGACTGACTTTAGATCCTCCCCAGAAGAATCTAGAAGGGGCGGGCTCATGGACTGTACCCACCGTCAAGGGGCTGTACACAGGCCATGAGACACCACCTTCCTTCCTCTTATAGGAAAGGCAAGGGGGGGGGGGGTGTCACTGCCCATAGATTAACCCACTACTGCCTGGAACTTATCAGGGCTTACATAGTAGTTACACTATGTGGGGGAAAACAGGTAAGATGGACATACCCTGTTTTGTTGGTGCCATTTACTGTGTTTGAGTGAAGTGTGATTATATACATTGGTTGTGTTATTATTGTGAGTATTGTTTCCTATGAGGAGTCAATCCCGCCTACACTGGGATCCTCTTAAGTGGAGGTGCAGCACCGCGAGAGATAACATCCCAGGCTCCCCAAGAGCGGAGGCTTTGGCTTCCTGTAAGCCTCACAGGTACAGCAGCACGCGTGATCGCCTGCGGTTTCACTTAGGCATGGGGTAAAAGGGTTACATGTACACACATTATTGTTAGTGTTAATTTATCTATTTGATGTTTTCTTTATTTTTTGTACTTATAGTGGTCAAAAACAGCTCTTGGCTAATAGGGCTATTTGCCATTAATAATAGCATGTTCTTGTATAGCGCTGCTAATTATATGCAGCGCTTTACAGAGACATTTTGCAGGCACAGGTCCCTGCCCCGTAGAGCTTACAATCTATGTTTTTGGTGCCTGAGGCATAAGGAGATAAAGTGACTGCCCAAGGTCACAAGGAGATGACACCGGGAATTGACCCAGGCTCCCCTGCTTCACACTCTCAGTGCCAGTCAGTGTCGTTACTCACTGAGCCACTCCCTCAAACCTACATTACGGGGGCGGGGGGATTGAGGGGTGGCAATGCTTTACAAGGCAAATAGGTATCGAAGGGTAAAGTAGTGTAGTTTTACTCTGGTATTACCCTTTGGTGCCTGTAGTACACTTTGGTAGCCACAGACATCAACGGGCTTAATGTATTTTCTACCATAGGGATGGTAATATATTGATACCCTGCCCCCTTCCCCCCCCCCCCCCCCCCCCACACTTTGTATCATGCAGTGACAAATTTGGGATTATCAGTGGAGTTGATCGCCGCATTGCAACGCATCTTAAAATATCACACCTAGTAAAATTTTGCTGCAGTGTTCATGATTTCAGTCATAAAATTACAGCAAGCGCATCCAATATTTGTATTTTAACCTGTGTTATATTATATCTATTTTACCGGCGATTGATGACTCTTGGCCAAAGCGCCTGTCCGTGAACTCTACTAGATGGGTATCTTCTTTTTTAAACTGTACCCATACTATGATATATTGGCTTTGCATACTACATACTCTATATGCTATGTACAGTATATGACACATGATTTCATTGTTGCTTTTTTTAACATGACAGGCAGCTCTGAAATCTTACTGTGATGGGCAATAAAAAAGTCATCAGAAATGCTGTGACTAAGTAAAAAACTAAATTAACTCATTAACTTTATTTTTCTGCCTCAGGGCAACTGGAGAGAAGAAATATTGTACTTTCCTTTTACTTTAAAATAGTTCCAGAAAGTTCTGATTGATCGGCATTGTGTTGGCCCTCTGACAAGCTAGGGGTTACATAAGGTTCTCATAATGCCGCTAGTCTTGTGTAAGGAATATCACAAGATTCTGAGATCTCCAAATACTTATATATTCATTTACCTCCAGACTGCGCTCACATTATGTATTTGTCTTGTATTTATATGCAGGTGTAAATATAGTTTTATACTTACTGATATACCAAGTGATTCATCATATGAATTCCTTCAGGGTGTAGTCTCCGAGTCATTACAATTTGTATAAGCATTTTCCTTTGTACATTTATTTTTTGAGAAACAAAGTCCACAGAATGTGTGGTGCTCAGAACCAGCGAGAACAGACATATAATAAAGGTATTGATAGATTTCCCATCAGGAGGACCCTCAATGCATACTGTATGTAAAAGGCTTATATTGCAGAGGAGAACCTTAATAAAGCGCTATGGCGTGAAACGCGTAGGAGGGCTGATACCTCCGCCTTTATAAGATGACCTAATAAATTTTCCTTTTTTTTATGGGACTTCTCTGTATTTTTCTTGATTATTTTTTCCTTTTTGTGCATGGCATTCTTCATTCAGTTGTCTACATTTATTTTTTAATAATATGTTTAGGCGATAGATAGATAGATAGATAGATAGATAGATAGATAGATAGATAGATAGATAGATAGAAAGAAAATGGAAATATTACTGATTGCTCATTTGCATGTCTTAGACAGGTCTGCAGCCCTGCCTTTCACCAATATCACCCAGCACACAGCGCTTCAGCTGCAGCAAGGGATTCTGGGAAATGACATGCAAATGAGCACACATTGCCACCATTCTTTAAATATTGTGTTTTTATTTGCGTTTAACCAGCATTGTGGCAGCATAAGGATTTAACGGGTTTGCTTCAGTGTATCTGAGCACTTCATATTATATATATATTATATCTTATGTATATATATCTCTATCTATCTATATATATATATATCGATAGTAAAAAAGAAAAAAAGAAAAACCGCACAATGCCTATGACAATGATCAATCTCAATATGTAAAATTAAACCACATATATA
Organism: Ascaphus truei; assembly: GCA_036426205.1. Lineage (NCBI taxonomy): Eukaryota > Metazoa > Chordata > Amphibia > Anura > Ascaphidae > Ascaphus > Ascaphus truei. The sequence continues at coordinate 12,079 of WSYH01004213.1, forward strand.
TCGGAAGGTAATAACCCTTACACTCTAACTATCCCTATTCCAACCTGCTGCCGTTTAGGTCCACAGCTCCACAAAAGCTGCAAATAGGTAGATACCACAAGAATGACCTAGGCGCAAAGAGAGAAAAAAAGGAAAAACATAGGGTAGTATGTACTGACTGGTAACACCTTTAAATGGTAAGATATGCACTCACAGTTAATAAAGCAATGTCAAGCCATTTATCCACCCTGGGAACTGGATCAGAACACGGTTTCCCAATCCTCCTCAGACTTCTTGGGATAATACTTCAAGCAATTCACAAATGTCTGCAACAGGGTCCCAAGTACCTGTCCTCCGTCTCATAGGTTGACCATGTACATATAGGGAAGGTAAGGGACACAAATATAGTGTAACTCTGTTTTAATAGTAAAAAACATTAATATACCATGATAGGTAAAAAATCCACATTTTATGAGCACTTACAAAAGCAGTTGAGACTACTAGGAGTATCTCACACTCGTCCTGTAGACCGGCTTATAACTGAACTCACAGTGTCCTGCAACTGTTGTCTCGGTACACCTCTCGTGCTTCCGTATCACGTGACTGCGGCTGGATCTTTGCACTCCTTCAAGCACTCACTGTCCTGCAACTGGTGTCTCAGTACACCACTCGCACTTCCGTGTCACGTGATTACGCGACTTGCGTCTAGGTATCGCGAGATTTTCGCACTCCTCCTCTGCTGATGTCACAAATGCAGGTTATGGACACAGGATATATACACGTCCTCTCACGCATACACTGGCACAATGAACCAACCCGCCCTATGCGTTTCTCCGTAAAGGCTTGGTCAGGGGCTGCTGGGAACTGTAGTTCCTTTGTGGAGGTTCCTGGCACTGGCTGCCACTGTCATGCCCCTACTGCACATGTGCAAACATTCTGCACATGCGCAATTGTCCCTACACACCAAAATGGCGACACCCTGCAGAGGGAACTACCGGAGCCAAGCCGTTCGACGCTCCCTACTCCCCCACAGTGCCGCCCACACCTTTTCCTGCCTCCGCTGCTAGGCACAGCTGTGCCAGGAGGTAAGAGAACACTGAGCACAAGGGGGACCCTGCTAATCTACATATAGCATAATGAGTGAAGATATTGGGAGTGTTGGGGCAGAAATGACAAGGCTGGGGGATACTGATTCCTCTAGCAGCCAGGGGAATAGTTTTTCCAGCACAGTGGGGACTCAGGATGCTCAGATACCAAGAAAGATTGTGGTGGTAGGGGACTCCATTATTAGGAAGGTAAATAGGGCAATCTCTTGCCATGACCGCATGAACCAAACAGTTTGTTGTCTCAAGGGTGCTCGGGTTCGGCACATTGCGGATCGGGTAGACAGATTGTTGGGGGGCTGGGATTGACCCGGTTGTCTTGGTACATGTTGGCACCAATGACAAAGTAAGAGAAAGGTGGAGGGTCCTAAAAATTATTTCAGGGATCTAGGCCAAAAGTTAAGGCAAGGACCTCCAAGGTAGTATTTTCTGAAATACTACCAGTGCCATGCGCTACGGCAGGGAGACAGTCAAAGATTAGGGAGGTTAATGCATAGCTAAGAATTTGGTGCAGAAAGGAGGGTGTTGGGTTTTTAGAGCACTCGGATTCCTTTTCTGAGAGGTGCCATCTATATTCTAGGGACGAATTGCACCTCAATGAAGAGGGATGTTCTGTGCTAGGGGGGAGAATGTTAAAAAGGTTGGAGGAGATTTTAAACTTCGATGGAGGGGGGAGGGGAATGAAACAGATAACGAGATAAATAGAATAGAGGAGGATAAAGGGGGTTATGGACGTAGAATGGGGCAAGCGCGAGTTTAACAAGCAGTGAGATACCCATAGTAAATACAGATAATACTAGAAAACTTCTAAACACTAATCGAAGTGGGCACAGAAAGGAAGGAGCAGATAAGATAATAATACCGGCTGAAAAAAAAACTGAAATGCATGCTTGCTAATACAAGAAGCCTGAGGCCTCGGCCATGCTCCCTGCTGGCGTGCTGAGGCGCGCTGAGGCGCAGGGAAAGCGGGTGCTTTCCCTGGCCTTGCGGTTGCTTACCGCACACGCTGTCAGCGGGCCATCAGGGGGCGGGCCGGGGGCGGGCGCGTCACTGGCCAGGGGTGGGCCAGTGACGTCACGGAGCTGGTTCGCCCTCATTGGGCGAACCACTCACGTGACCGGCCTGTCGCGGCTTCAAGCGGGGGAATTTTAAATTCCCCTAAGACCTGCGCTTCCGCAAGCGCGCGAAAGCGCAGGTGAGCCCCTACTAAAGCCGCTCTAATTGCGGCTGTAGGGGCTCAGTGGCAAGCATCAGCAAGCGAGAGCACGCTTAAGCAAGCAAGCACTAAACATGGCCTGTGCCTGACAGATAAAATGGGGGAGCTTGAATTAATAGCTGCAAGGGAGCAGTATGATATCATAGGCATTACTGAGACATGGTGGGATGAAACTCATGACTGGGCCATTAATTTAGAGGATTAGTCCCTTTTTCGGAAGGATCGAACAAATAGAAGGTGAGGTGGAGTATGTCTACAGTATATGTTAAACCAGATCTAAAACCTATTATAAGGGATGATGTCTATGAAGGGAATGATGAAAATGTAGAGACCTTGGGGATAGAAATTAGCAGTGGAGGTAAAAGTATAAAGAAAATGTTTGTGGGGATAAGCTATAAACCACCAAATATCTGCGAGATTGTGGAAGCTAAAATACTTTTGCAATTGGAGAAGGCATCGAAAAAAGACGGTGTAAAACAGCGCTAAAAATGTGTACTTGAATAACCAAATATCAGTGAAAAACGGGCAGCCTGGCAAATGCTGACAGTACAGTCAGACAACAGAACATGGAAAAAAAGAATTACCGGCGCCTAAGAAGTCCAGTGAATAAATGTCAATAAAATTAAAGTCCAAACCATTCAGTGGAGAATCCCAAAAGTGTCCTTAAGTGAATAGGCAGTGAAGGGGCGAACGGACGGCTCTCACCGTGCAAGGCAAGTAGAAATAGTGTAGAAGAAAAGACAACAAAACAAATTATGGTGCAGTATGCCAATCAATGTTGACAAAGGGCATTCAGGACTAACAACACAAAACAAACATAACACACAGACAAAACAACACTAGCAAGGCTATAAACTTAACACAAAGATATTTAATAACAAACCATATGGCTGGTATCTGGAGGGTACAGGAATAGCACCAGGTCCAGAGGGTAAAAGTGTGAAACCCTACTTACAGGACATAGAAGGAAACAGGCATACAGATGGAAATCGCACTGATGCTCTTAGTATGGTGGACCGAGCTCCTTTCCAAGAGTTCCCTCGTGTTCGGGGTGGATGTATGTCGCTGGAAAGCGAAACTTCCGGGCGGATGTTGACGTCACGCACGCGGGTTCCTGAACGAGCATCAGTGCGATTTACATCTGTATTGCCTGTTTCCTTCTATTGTCCTGTAAGTAGGGTTTCACTTTTACCCCTCTGGACCTTGGTGCTATTCCCTGTACCCTCCGATACCCAGCATTATGTGTGTTATAAATATCTTTGTGTTAGTTTATAGCCTTGCTAGTTTGTTTTGTCTGTGTGTTATGTTTGTTTTGTGTTGTTAGTCCTGAATGCCCTTTGTCAACATTGATTGGCATACTGCACCATAATTTGTTTTGTTGTCTTTTCTTCACATATTGCACTGCTGCACGGTGAGAGCCGTCCGTTCGCCCCTCACTGCCTATTCACTTAAGGACACTTTTGGGATTCTCCACTGAATGGTTTGGACTTTTATTTTATTGACATTTATTCAATGGACTTCTTAGGCGCCGGTAATTCTTTTTTTCCAATTGGAGAAGGCATCAAAACTGGGTCATGTTTGCATAATGGGGGATTTTAATTATCCAGACATAGACTGGGGAAATTAGATTAGCGTTACAACAAAAGGAAACAGGTTTTTGGGGGGCTTAAAGACAAGTATATGACCGAAATTATTGAGGAACCAACCAGGAGAGGGGCAGTTCTGGATTTGGTCATATCAAACAATGTAAAAGTAATAACAAATATTCAAGTCCTGGAACATCATTTGGGTAAAAGTGATCATAACATGGTCTCATTTGAAATAAATTATCAAAAAACAGATTACTTGGGTTCAACAAAGACTTTAAACTTTAGAAAGGCAGATTTTAATAAACTGAGGTCTAATCTACAAGTAATACACTGGGATGATGTTTTTGCAGAGAAAAATGTAGAAGATAAATGGGCAGTCTTTAAAACATTGTTAGAAAAGCACACTTATCAGTATATACCCTTGGGTAATAAGTATAAAAGAAATAAGTCAAAACCAATGTGGCTAAATGAAGAGGTAGGGGAGGAAATGGAAAAGAAGAGACAGGCGTATAGATTCTTTAAGTCAGAAAAGACAGAGACATCGTATCAGAATTATAAGGAATGTAACAAAAATCGCAAAAGGGCAATCAAATTAGCAAAAATGGATAATGAAAAAATGATTGCAATAGAAAGTAAGGTCAACCCTAAAAGTTCTTTAAGTACCTTAATAACAAAAAAATGAGAAAATAAAACATAGGACCCTTTCAGTGTGAGATGGGTAGGCAGATTATTGGAGATACGGAAAAAGCAGAGGTATTAAACACGTTCTTTGCCTCTGTGTTTATCAGGGATGCATCAATGTCAATAGTAGTGCCGCAGGAGGTAGCCACAACCTCCATATTAATGAACAATTGGTTAACTGAGGAAGAAGTTCATAAGCGGCTTGAATAAATTAAAGTAAATAAAGCACCTGGCCCCGATGGCATACATCCAAGAGTTCTCAAGGAGTTAAGATCAGTAATAGCCAAACCATTATATTTAATATTCAAGAACTCCATTTCCACAGGCTCAGTACCACAAGATTGGCGTAAAGCAGATGTGGTGCCTATATTTAAAAAGGGAGCTAGATCATCACAGGGAAATTACAGACCTGTAAGCCTGACTCCAATAGTGGGGAAACTACTTGAAGGTTTAATACGGGATAATATTCAGGAATACCTAATGGAAAACAAAATTATTAGTAATAGTCAGCATGGATTTATGAAGGATAGATCATGCCAAACTAACCTTATTTGTTTCTTTGAGGAGGTAAGTAGGAATTTAGACCAGGGTAATGTAGTTGATGTGGTCTACTTAGAATTTGCAAAGGCTTTTGATACGGTTTCACACAAGAGGTTGGTGTACAAAATAAAGAAAATTGGACTCAGTAATAATATATGCCCCTGGATTGAAAACTGGTTAAAGGACAGACAACAGAGGGTTGTCAAAAATAGAACTTTTTTTAGGTTGGGCGAAAGTCGTGAGTGGAGTACCTCAGGGATCGGTACTGGGACCCCTACTTTTTAACTTGTTTATTAATGACCTTGAGGTTGGCATCGAGAGCAAAGTCTCCATCTTTGCTGATGATACTAAATTGTGTAAGGTAATAGAATCAGAGCAGGATGTAATTTCTCTTCAGAAGGACTTGGAGAGCCTGGAAACGTGGGCAGGTAAATGGCAGATGAGGTTTAATACAGATAAATGTAAGGTTATGCATTTGGGATGCAAAAATAAACAGGTTACTTACAAATAACATGGAGAATGTTATAAAAATGTTATAAAAATAACATTGGGGGAATCCTTGATGGAGAAGGATTTACGTGTGCTTGTAGACAACAGGCTTAGCAATAGTGCCCAATGTCATGCAGTAGCTGCAAAGGCAAACAAGATCTTATCTTGCATTAAACAGGCAATGGATGGAAGGGAAGTAAACATAATTATGCCCCTTTACAAAGCATTATAAGACAACACCTTGAATATGGAGTACAATTTTGGGCACCAATCCTAAGAAAAGACATTATGGAACTAGAGAGAGTGCAGAGAAGAGCCACTAAATTAATAAACGGGATGGGCAATCTAACTTATGAGGAGAGGCTAGCAAAATTAGATTTATTTACATTAGAAAAGAGGCGTCTAAGAGGGGATATGATAACTATATACAAATATATTCAGGGACAATACAAGGAGCTTTCCGAAGAACTATTCATCCCAAGGGCAGTACTAAGGACTCGGGGCCATCCCCTAAGGTTGGAGGAAAGGAGATTTCACCCGCAACAAAGGAAATGGTTCTTTACAGTAAGGACAATTAAAATGTGGAATTCATTACCCATGGAGACTGTGATGACAGATACAATAAATTTGTTCAAAAAACATTGTACATCTTTTTCGATAGGAAAGGTATACAGGGATACCAAATAAGTATACATGGGAAGGATGTTGATCCAGGGATTAATCCGATTGCCAGTTCTTGGAGTCAGGAAGGAATGTATTTTTCCCCTTATGAGATATCATTGGATGATATGACAATGGGGTTTTTTGTTTGCCTTGCTCTGGATCAATAAGTAAGTATAGATATAGGATAAAGTATCTTTGTCATAATTTAGCATAGGTTGAACTTGATGGACGTACATCTTTTTCCATCCTCATCTACTATGTAACTATGTAACTATGAAGAAGGATTTGACCGTTCTAAGAAGAGAGAGCATTTGCATCTAAACCACACACATAAGTATTTGTGTTGTATTATAATTACTCGTACTGTTCTGTTTAGCACATTAATTATTATTGTCTTTGCATTATTTTGGTTGATATGACAATGGATGGCCAGCCTTTAAATATTGTATGTACTGTACACCATCAAATTTCCACATAAAGATGTGATTCTGTGAATACAGAAAGATTAAAAATACGTTTCTGTAGCACGTTGCCATGTTTATTCAGTTAAAAAGTAACATCAGTGAGTATAAAGTAAATATTATCTTGCCCTATAAATGCAGCATTCAGAGCCCGGCATTTATATTCCTGACTTCTGCACAAACAGAATGCTGTGGATCCTTGTATTCTGTCTCACTATAGGATGGGGAAATGGGAAGATTTCGCTGAGCCCAGGTTAGTCCGGTAAATTAATTCTGCTTTAATTGTAACAAGAAAAAAAAATGTTTTGTTTTAGAAATGTAACTAATTTCAACTTTCTTTTTTTTTTTTTTTTTTTTTTTTTTTTTTTTTTTATATATTATTTTTTTAATTTTCTACTTCAGGGGTTTTCCCTCTCCTTCCCCCCCCCCCCCCCCCCCCCCCCCCACCTCCCCAGAGTAGGGTACCGTACCCATGGCACAGAGAGTCGGGCCCCCCTGAGAACCTGAGACATCCTTAAAAGCTGCCTTCACGGGAGTTTACAGGACTGCAGTTGAGCACCCCTGTGCTACATAGTTTCTTCTGTTATTAATATGTTAAAAAAAAATCAATTAATAACACTTTCAACCTTCCTCTCCCCTCGCAAACGCTGTCTCACATTTAGGGGTTTTATGCAACTCAAAAAGGACACATTTTGTAAGTTTCAGACATCTCGAGACGGGAGGGACAGACACTGTTAACTAAAGAAAATAGCAAAGACAGCCGGGGGCAGACAGAAACAGGAAGGAAGGGTTAGAACGAGTCATAGATAGGGAGGAGGTCAGTTTTCCTGCATCAATAATAACCCAAATATCGTGTTTCCCTAGGGGGAATCCTTATTCTATTAAAGGGAATTTTTTCAGGGGTCCCAATACCTTTGTTCAGTGAACGCAAATCAGGGACCCAAAGGCCGGCGGCCGACAGCTTTCCCGGGCCCAGGACTACAGCTTCCCCCCGACCCCCTGTGCCTGTGCCCCGTGTCACGTCCTGGCAAGCCCACCCCTCTTTCTCCTACACACCCTCGCTCCCTCACTCCCCTCTATTCCCCAATGTATTTCTCTCTCCCCCCTCTGTCTTTCGCTCTTCCCCCCTTTCTCACTCTCCCTATCTTGCTCTTCCTCTCCCTCTCCCCCCTCTCCCTCCCTGTCTTTCGCTCTTTCCCCTTTCTCCCTCTCCCCCTCTCTTACCCTCTCCGTCACACTCTCCCTCTCTCCCCCCCTCCACTATCACTCAATGCCCCGCCTCACTCAATTCCACTCCCACCCCCCCCTCCTCACACTCAACCCCCTACTAATTTTACCCAAATGGTCAAACACACACAACAATACACCCACAAACCCTGCCCCTCTACACACCCACATACACAATACCCCTACACACAATCCCCTCACACAAAAAAAGCTACCACACACACCACACACACTACCCCCACAAACAATACACCACACAACCATACCCCACCCCCCACACACACATATACAACCCTACCCCAACACACACACACACACACATCCTTCCACCAATAACACACACAAACCCCCCCACACCACCATACACCAACAAATCACACACTACCCACGACAACACCCCCTACACACACACCACTACCCACAACACACCGCAAACCCTACAACACAACCCTCACAAAAAAAACTACACCCAACACACCACAACTACCCCTCCACCCTACCATATCTACCCACCAATTTCATTACACTTAATTGAATCAGCATTAATCAGCGCTAACTCTGTAATTGTGGGGGACAGAGATATCACAATATTCTATTCACCGCCAGATTATGTGATATGTAGAGATGAAAACAACTGGGTGTGTGAGATCAGAATATCCAGAACCGAACGTATAGAACCAAGACAAAACCCTTAAGAGTTTTAGAACAAAAAACCCAAAATATGTTAAAACGAAACCAGAACATCCTGCCCAAGTGCCTATCTCTAGATGTTTGTCATATTTTGCAAATTATTTTATGGCGGATTTTTAACATCTCTGTGCTTTATTTATTTTATATTTTTACACACTTTAAGCACTTTTTCACGGCTTATTTTGAATTTTTTTTTTTCGCGATAATTTGGCAAAATGCGAAACTGAACAGAATGAAATCGTAAAAGCTTTTAGATCTAAAACAACATCCTAAAGAAAAACACAAACCTTTTTTTAAGAAACCAAACACAAAGTGAAGGTTGCCCATTAGTAATAGGATTTCTATATAACCCTATGTAACAAGTACCCGGCATGCAAAGGGATTTCCCAGAGCATTAAGGGTTTAGCATACACATAAGAAACCCTACAATAAAACAACAAAAGCTAACATTTTATTACAGTTGTATGTACTATAACTCCTAGTTGCCCCAGGGCTAGTATTGTCATGGGTGAACTATTAGCTGGCCACATGGGTTACTAAGGGGTTAAGTACTATAATGTACAGCAGGCCCCGCTTTTCGGCGATCCCGCAGATACGGCAATACGAGAAGGGGGGTGCCATGTAATGACGCACGCGGCAAACTGCAAGTCATGGTTGTCGCATGCGATCCAAACTGGCAAGTCCGAGGTTGCTCATGCGCAAATGGATGGGTGTCGCTTCATGCTCAGATGGGAGGAATTGCACGGTCTGCGCATGTGTCAACACTGCCGAAGTCTCATGCTGGTGCCCTCCGTGTACCGCAATATGACTATGTAGTTTTCCCTCATTCTATGTTGTCTTGTCTCCTGGTACCCTACTCATGGTCCCCGCGGAATGTTGATGAACGGTGGCGACCTCACAAATGTTTTCATGATTCTTTGCCCGATCAGTCTTTTTGTTCCCCCTCCCCCCTCCGCATTTCCTTCTCCTATCCCTTTCCTCCCATGTTTCTCTCTCTCTCACCCCCTTTGTTATACCATCTTTTTCCCCTTGTCTCTGTCCTCCCTTTCTCGTCAATGTCTCTCGTCCTTGTCCCCCCTCCCCCACCAGTCATGCATCTCTCTCTTCCGTCTCTCTCGTCCCTCCCCTCCTCACACATGGGGTCTCCATCACCTCCTCCCTCTCCCCACAGCATTCTCACTCTCCTCCCCCCTCCCCCACACGAACAGCATGTCTCTCTCCTCTCCCCCTCCCCACAGCAATCTCTCTCTCCTGTCCCCCTCCCCACATCACTGTCCTCCCTCTCCTCTCCCATTCCCATAGCATGTCTCTCTCCTCTCCTCTCCTCCCCCCTACCCACAACTGTCTCTCGCTCCTCACCCTCACCCCACAGCATGTCTCTCTCTCCCCCCCTCCCACGCCATGTCTCTCTCTCTCTCTCTCTCTCCTATCCCTCCCTCCCCCACAGGCATGTCTCTCTCTCGTCTCCCCCACATGCATGTCCTCTCTCACCTCTCCCCCTCCCCACAGCATGTCTCTCTCTCTCTTCTCCCCCTCCCCCAGAATGTCTCTTTCCTTCCCCCTCCCCCAAGCCCCCTACTGTCTCTATCCCCACAGCATGTCTCTCTCTCTAACTCTCCCCCCAGCATGTCCCCTTCTCTCCCCCTCCCCCACATTGTGGCATGCCGTTCTCTTCTCTCCTCCCCCTCCCCCAAGCATGTCTCGCTCTCCCTCCTCCCCTACCCTACATCATGTTCTCCTCTCTCTCCTCT
>WSYH01004213.1:22477-55911 GCA_036426205.1 Ascaphus truei
GTCTCTACCTCCTCTCAGCTTTCCCACAGCATGTCTCTCTCTCCTCTTCCCCTCCCGGCAGCATATCTCACTCTTCCCCCCCACAGCATGTCTTTCTCTCCTCCCCCTATCCTCACTCCTCCCTCTACCCCATCCTCCCTTCTCCCTCTTACCCCTCACTCCCATCCTCTTTCCTCCACACCCCCTCTCCTCCCGCTCCCCTATCCACTTCCCTCCCTCTCCCCTCCTCCCTCTCCCCCCATCTCCCCTCCTATACTCTGTCCTCCCTCTATTGCCCATCCTCTGTCCTCCCTCTACCTCTATCCTCTCTCCTTCCTCTACCCCCATCCTCTATCCTCCCTCTACCCCATCCTCTCTTCTCCCTCTTCCCCCTCACCTCCATCCTCTCTCCTCCCCACCCCCTCTCCTCCCGCTCCCCCTGTCCACTTTCCTCCCTCTCCCCCCTCCTCCCTGCCCCCCATCCTCTGTCCTCCCTCTACCCCTATTCTCTCTTTTTCCTCTGCTTCCCTCCTCTTTCCTTCCTCTCCCCATCCTCCCTCTCCCCTCCCTCTCCCACATCCTCCCCCCATCTCTCCCCTGATTCTCTGTCCTCACCTCTACCCCATCCTCTTCCTCCCTCTATCCCCCATCCTCATTCCTCCCTCTATCACCCATCCCCCCTCTCTCCCCTCCCTCTCCCACATCCTCCCTCTCTCCCCCAATTGACTCTTCTCTCTCCTACCCATCCTCCCTCTCCCGCCCATCCTCTTTCCTCCCTCTTCCCCATCCTCTCTCCTCCCCATTCTCTTTCCTCCCTGTGATGGTGAAGGGGTACCCATGCCAGTAAATAAAGGTATTATGCCTTGCTGGGGGCCCCTGAGCCATATTGGGGAATTGTGATTGTCAACTCTTCAACCCAGTAATGGCAGTAACACTGTGCTTTTAATAAAAATGTCTGTGTGTCTCCCACCAGGTATAAGGTGGCGAGAATAATGGGATTTCTACTATACCATGTATTTCTATAACAGCGCAAAGGAAAAGGGGTTTTAAAACCTAGCAGCCTGCAGCACAGCACACAAGAGTTTAGCTAACTTCTGCTAGGAAGGTCCTAGTGCGCTGAGATTTGCTGTGAGCGCTGAGGGAGTAAAATCATTTTTAAAAAAAAGGTTATAACACAATTTTTATAAAGTTTCATAAAAATTGATGAATGAATGTCCCCCTATTTTAATAGTTCAAACATTATGGGCATAAGGGGATTTTCCTTCAGACGGCCAGAACAGAGGGAAACACTCAAGATTGTAATTGCGGTACTTTAGAAATGTTTGGCAGGAAATTCCTGAGAGGTGAGCAATGCATATGTAACTAGACCCCGCTGGTTTGGTTCCCCGATGTCTGGAAAAGTCTGTAGTTGAAAGCATTAGCCGACTGAAGGTGTGAAGTGGAGAGGGGTAATTTATGCATTCCCCATCTAAGCAAATGGCCCAGATGTCCGGCCATCTCAGACAAAATGTTGCCAGGTAAGGGGGTTTGGTCTGGTATGCTAAGCAGCAAAGGTGCCAGGTTCGCACATGCCCTTAGCAAACTATGAAGCCCTCTGCCAGGTTTTGCCAAGTAAGGGCAACCCTGGGATAGGTAGGAATATTATTCCCACGAACGAGATTGGCTGCAGAGGTTACAGATAGGGAGTTTGTCTGCATAAAAATCCCTGCAGCCGATTGGGAGTCAGATTCATCTAAGCTGGATTTTAAAACTTTGCAACATCGTAACCCAAGTCAAGAGTTCGTAAGAACTAAGGAATCCAGAACGAAGTAAGCAGCTGCGGAGGAGAAACGGGTTGCGAGAGGCGCCCCTATCTAAAGGCTTTAGTTGCGCACAACTGGGAAATTGTGCCTAAAGACTCTATTTCTAAAGATTTCGTTTTGGGAATAGAAGATTTAGTTTTGCCCCGTCCTAGTAAGTGTATTTCAAGTGTTTTTTGAAAATAATCGTGTGTATGTTGATTCTGTAAATACATTACAATTTATTTTATCTCTTGCTTTGCTCAATCAAAGGATCGAGGTATTTTGGTGTTAAAAGCATTGGTCTCTCCTGTGACACTCCCTCCCCCATCATCTCTCCTCTCTCTCCCCCCTCCTCTCTCCTCCTTCTACCACCATCCTCTCTCCTCCCTCTACCCCATCCTTCCTTTCCCACATCCTCCCTCTCTCCCATCCTCTCTCCTCCCTTTAACCCCCATCCTCTCTACACCCATCGTCTCTCTCCCTCTACCCCCATACTCCCACTACCCCATCCTCTTTCCTCCCTCTCCCCATATCCACCCTCTAACACCCATCCTCTCTCCTCTCTCTCCCCCATCAAACCCCATCCTCTCTTCCCCCCACCCTCTCTCCTCCCTCTCCACCCCATCTCCCCCTATCTTCTTTCCTCTCCTCTATCCCCCATCCTCTCTCCTCCATCTTCCCCCCATCATCTCACCTCTCCCCTCCATCCTCTCTCAACCCCCATCCTCTCTCCTCCCCCCACCCTCTCCCCCACCTCTCACCCTATACTCTCCCCCCCTCTCACCCTATACTCTCCCCCCCCTCACCCTATCCTCTCCCCCCTATCACCCTATCCTCTCCCCCCTATCACCCTATCCTCTCCCCCTCCATCCTCTCTCCTCCCCCTCTCCATTCTCTCCTCCCCCTCTCCATTCTCTCCTCCACCCCTCCATCCTCTCCCCTCTCCCTCCATCTTCTCTCCTCAACCCCTCCACCCTCTCTCCTCCACCCCTCCATCCTCTCTGCTCCATCCTCTCTCCCTCCCCCTCCATCCTCTCTCTTCCCCAGTGCATCCTCTCCTCCACTTCCATCCTCTCTCCCCCTCTCGCTCTATCCTCTCTCCTCCCCTCATCCCCTCTATCCTCCCTTCTCCATCCTCTCTCCTCCTCCCTTCTCCATCCTCTCTCCTCGCCCACTCTCGATCCTCTCTCCTCCTCCCCCGCTCCATCCTCCTCAACCCCCCTCTTCATCCTCTCTCCTTCCCCCTCCCTCTCTCATCCCCCCATCCTCTCTAATCCCCTCTCCCACACACACTCTCCCACACACACACACATACACACTCTCCCACACATACACACACACTCTCCCACACATACACACACACTCTCCCACACACACAGTTTTAGCGCGCAACTTTTACTTAACTTAACAGAAAAAAACATTGCAATCTGTATATTATAATATTTTCAACAAATGACAAAGATACCCAATGCTACATCCAATGTGACAAAAGGCCTTGGGGGGATTCAGTATGGGCCGGGGGGGGGGGGGGGGGGGGGGGGGGGGGGGGGGGGGGGGGGGGGAGTTGGATAATCAACTTTGTTAGGACCCGGGCGGGAGGATTTAGAGGGGGGAGGGAAGGCACGTGGGGACCTGCAGCCGGCTGTACCGGGCAGAAGCAGAGGAGGAACCGGGAAGGTAGCGCCGGGGCCTGAGGCCTCAGGCATTGCACGTGCGGGGGGAGAGGGCGCAGCCTGTACCCGTTTTTGCTGGTAGCAGGGCCCAGAGTGGTGGCGAGTTGGATGATCTACTTCGTTAGGCATGTGGGAGCCCGCAATGGTGATGGACCGGGACGCTCCCTTTGCACAATACTTGCACCAAATGCTATACAGATACAAGAAGTCAAAAGAATAAATAAACAAATATACGCACATATGGGATGTTAGGTGTCTGCTGCTCAGCCCCAGGGAGAGGATCTTCCCGCGATCCTCAAAGAGACATATGGAAAAAAGAAATAGGGGGGTGCAGACGAGGGTCAGAAACAATGGCTGAACGATAATTAGATTGACACAAGGGTGATGGGGATGCACAAAAAATGTACTCACGCGGGCCTGTGTGGTACTGGGTGTTGCTTTAAGTATCTTTTAGTCTCCTTCTTCGCAATCAGTCCCACTCCTTCTCCCTCAGGAAAAGCCACACATAGCAGTGACCCGGTGGCCCCCCACATAGGAGTGACCCGGTGGCCCCCCACATAGCAGTGATCCGGCAGCACCCCACATAGCAGTGACCCGGCGGCCCCCCACATAGCAGTGACCTGGCGGCCCCCACATAGCAGTGACCTGGCGGCCCCCACATAGCAGTGACCAAGCGGCCCCCCACATAGCAGTGACCTGGCGGCCCCCACATAGCAGTGACCCGGCGGCCCCTCACATAGCAGTGACCAAGCGGCCCCCCACATAGCAGTGACCCGGCGGCCCCTCACATAGCAGTGACCAATCCAGAGCAAGCAAGGGGGAGGGGTTTCAGTAGTTCGGGCTGTTTCTGCAAACTGGAGGCGCTGTCACAGTGAGAAAAAAATCAGTTACTACCCCAGTAGCCTGTCCTGTTCTCCTCTACAACACTGCAGGAGACTCAGATCTACTGTGAGCCAGCATGTATGCACCACACCACACTGTGTAATGGAAGAATCTCCCAGAGAGGGGGAACAACAACGTTACAATTGGAGGTGCTGCTGAGATCATCAGGACAGGCTTTCAGCAAAGCAGAACTGAAAGATAAGAGGTATGCTTCCAGAGAGTGTACCATAGAAGGAGGAAGGCTAGATGTAGTGTCCAGGGGACTCGGACATACCATAACCGGGGCTCACCTTCCCTACCAGGAACCTGCAGCCTGTGCTGACGTAGAGGTCAAACTGTGCTGTAGCAAAGGGCTATTGCTGTTCTGATTTGCCCTGAGGTGGGTAGTTGTATGATGCCAAAAGGGGGTGCTCTGGTTACCAAGTCCCAGGGATCTCTGGAGAGGGTCTGAGATGCCGGCAGCCGAGTGGGGCGGTGTAAGGTACTGGTAGGTGGGGTCTTAGGAGGGGTGCCTGGACGTACTCAGGTACCTATACCCTTCTGCTGGAAGAGCCACCACAGTGCTACTAGTCGTTGATGCACAGGAAGTCACAGGGTATTCAAGCTGGACTGTAATCACGTGCAGTGTACCACAGAAAGAGTTTTGCCTAGGCTGGGGTATATTGAGGTTCCACTGGTCAGAGACTGCCATGTGCTGCAGATGTACCACGAGAGCGGGCCTCCTGCAAAATCGTGAGGGTCACGCTGTGGTGAATAACTTCATTTCACTCAAAATGGCAGTTCCCCTGCAAGGACAGGCACTGCATGGACTGTGTGATCTAAAATGGCTGTTCCCACCGAACTGGGAGACAGTTGCAAGCTTTTCTTTGCAAAGCCTGAGTCTTATGTTTCACCACCTTGGGATGATGAGATCATGGTGGAGTACCAGTCCAATGAGGGATTAGGGGAATCATCTACTCTGTCTACCTGGGAAAGGGAAGAAATGCTTCGCCAGCTTCCTGGCTGGGATACTGATATTTCTGAGGACAATTGGGAGTTTAATAGTTCCAGAGAGAATTGGGATTCTGAGGTATCAGACGAGAATGGGTATAATGCAGAAGAAGGGTATATTCCATTCAGGTGTCTGACCCTTAAGGTAGAATTGTAAGGAAACCTGATCCCAGACATTACAATTAAACTGGATTCTCCATGTTGGGAGTAATCCTTGTTATTTCTTTTGCACCATTCAAAGGTGGGTAGGTAAGAACCTGCGTGTGCTTATGGCAGTATGATTAACTGTATACCATTGTTACTGGTTGTTAATGTCATTGTTGTACTGTTGTTCCAGGTTAGTCACCTAACAGGATGGACCCTTAAATTTGGATCCAAGTGGGGACCCTTGGATTCCACCAGAGGGAGAGTGTAGCCAGGAATGGTTTCCTTGGCTACCAGTCTTCCCCCTCTTGGCAGTAAGCCCTGCTAAGAACAGGCAGCCAGGAGTTATCCTGGGTTTTCCCCACCACAGCAGCTTCAGTGAGTCACAGGGGAGGCAGTGGGACTAGGCCTGTGTGTGTCCAATCAGGGACTCAGACCTGGTACCTGCTTCCCTTGTACTTAAGGAGCTGCAATACCAAATTTAGTCAGTGCCTCTACCTCCTTGAGAGTGGCTGGTCTGCCCTAACAATTGTGCAGGGCTCTGCCAATCTGTATTCCCTCGCCTAGGGGAGTGGAAGGGAGACTATACCCCTTACTCCACCAGGAAGTAAGGTAAGAGCAAGGACTGCTTCAGGGCCCCTTGGCCTGGAGTGGAGGTCCAGGGTACATCCTGAGGGTGAAGCCCCAAGAAGTAATCTTTGATGTGTATGCTGTACCAACTGAGTGTGCTGTCAGAATAAAGTGATCCTGTTCAAAGACATCCTCTTGCCTGAGACTACAATCTATCAGGGGGAGTGGAAGTAAGTTCTCCTGCAGGGATTGTCTCCACATCCCTGGGGCCTGCAAGAGATGGAGGCGCTGTCACCGTGAGAAAGAATCAGTTACTACCCCAGAAACCTGTTCTGTTCTCCTCCACAACACCGCAGAAGACTCAGATCAACTGTGAGCCAGCAGGTATGCACCACACTGTGTAACGGCAGAATCTCCCAGAGAGGGGGGGCAACACTGTTACAAATGTCTGGGTGATTTGACTCAGATCTGTAAGACAGAGATCTTTACAGCACATTCATCCTACTTCATTGTCACTTACAGAAGGGAGAAAAATGCACTCAAAATGTAAAAACATTATACCAGGGGCGGCCAACTCCAGCCCTCAAGACCCCACGAACAGGTCAGGTTTTCAGGATACCCCTGCTTCAGTACAGGTGGTGCAGTCTTTGGCTGAGCCACCTGTGCTGAAGCAGGGATATCCTTAAAACCTGACCTGTTCGGGGGTTTTGAGGACTGGAGTTGAGAATCCCTGCGTTATACAGTATGGGCATCAAATAAATGGTCCCCAATGATATTCCCCACATCCCTCACTCTCGTAAGTGGGCGAAAAAGGTAATTAATATAGTAATTAAAGTTCATTAATAAGTTCATTTAATAAATAAAAAACCCCCGTTAGATAAATGCTTCAAATTAAAAATTTGGGACATCGGAAAAAAAGCGGGCGGGAGAGGAAGTGATCATTCCCGAAATTAACTGGACGGTAATTTTACTTATTTCACGCCCTATTGGTGTACTGTATAACTGCTACAAAAATGGTGATTATAAACATTCCAATTCACTTTCATTGTGAAAGTGCCTTTATTCATACATGTGTTTCCCCACAGGAAGTCGTCATTGTGAAAGTGCCTTTATTCATTATGTGTTTCCCCACAGGAATGTCATTGTGAAAGTGCCTTATTATTCATGGTGTTTCCCCACAGGAAGTCGTCATTGTGAAAGGGCCTTTATTCATTCATGTGTTTCCCCACAGGAAGTCGTCATTGTGAAAGTGCCTTTATTCATACATGTGTTCCCCCACAGGAAGTTGTCATTGTGAAAGTGCCTTTATTCATTCATTTGTTTCCCACAGGAAGTCGTCATTGTGAAAGTGCCTTTATTCATACATGTGTTTCCCACAGGAAGTCGTCATTGTGAAAGTGCCTTTATTCATACATGTGTTGCCCGCAGGAATCGTCATTGTGAAAGTGCTTTTATTCATTCATGTGTTTCCCCACAGGAAGTTCGTCATTGTGCAAAGTGCTTATCATAATGTGTTTCCCCCAGGAAAGTCGTCATTGTGAATAGTGCCTTTAATCATACATGTGTTTCCCACAGGAAAGTCGTCATTGTGAAAGGCCTTATTCAATAGGTTTCCCCACAGGAGTCGTCTCATGGGAAAGGGCCCTTTATTTTCATACAGGTGTTTACCAGCAGGAAGTCGTCATTGTGAAAGTGCCTTTATTCATACATGTGTTTCCCACAGGAAGTCGCCATTGTGAAAGTGCCTTTATTCATACATGTGTTTCCCCACAGGAAGTCGCCATTGTGAAAGTGCCTTTATTCATACATGTGTTTTCCCGCAGGAAGTCGTCATTGTGAAAGTGCTTTTATTCATTCATGTGTTTCCCCACAGGAAGTCGTCATTGTGAAAGTGCCTTTATTCATACATGTGTTTCCCCACAGGAAGTCGTCATTGTTCGGTGGATCCAGGAGACAGAATTGCATGTGCCGGTGAAGGAGTTACAGCTGCACAATGCAGAGACAAGCAGTGCTGTTTTGATTCAAGTATAAGTGATTCTATATGGTGTTTTAAAACCAAAGGTACAGTATGTAACCATCTACTATATCATAAACGAGGAACATGCCCTAAGCAGCAGCAGGAACTAACCGTGCTTTACATTTTCTACTGTCCTGATCTGACTTCTTTTTAACACGAGCGGAGTATGTTTACATTTCAAAGCCGGGAAGTACTAATAAGAAGCAAGAGAATGAAGATATGTAAAAGGGGAAGAAGGGAAATTTGGATGGGGAAGAGAGATAAAGAGAAAGTGACAGCGGTAAGAGAGAGCAAGGAAAGAGAAGGAAGGTAAAGGGTGCAAGGGAAGTACGGCTGAAAGGAAAATATATGGAAACTGGTGAGAGATAACGCTGGGCACACTGTCACTGCCTCCCGCTGTCACTCAAACGCAGCTCCTCGGAGGGGGAAAACCCCATATCAACTACTGGCAACCTGATTGTATCAGGATTTACTGCCAGCCCAAGGGCGGAATAGTAGCCATCAGGTGGCCTGGCTACAGTTGTAAAGTACTTCTTATATATTTAGAAGAAATCAGCCCTGTTGAAATAAATGGGACTAAAAAGAAATTCAGCCCAGCATATTGAGAAGGGACACAGAGAGGAACAGATACAGTAATAGAAACACAGGTAGAGAACACAAAGCAGAGACACAAAGTAACCCACAAAATGACAGACAGAGGTGCAGCCATATACCCGAGGTACAGACAGAGACACTGACCGGGAGGGATTAGTGGGAATGGATCCTGAGAGAAGCTAGAAAAACATGTGCAAGATGCACACACAGAAAAGAAATAGTCATGGACAGAACTTATAAACTCTGGCATTTACCATTGTTATTTACCCTGATCCTATCTCAGGGGGGTCACAGAGTGAATAAATAAGTGAGTGTTTGGGTTAAACTGAAACATTGTTCATGGTAAACAGTGCTACGTAAGAATAATTACATGGCTTTCCTGCAAATTCGTTCTGCGAAAGAGAGAGGAGAGAGAGCTATTTTAGTGGCGTCCCAAGCACTATATATATATATATATATCTATATATATATATATATCTATATATATATATAACGTATATCTAATTAATAGCAGTAATATATATATATATAATCTATATTATATCCCCCTAAAACACTCCCAATGACATGTGGATCTGATCCTGTTGATCAAGAAAATAAAATATTATTTGTAGCACTCCATGATCTTACAAAGAAAGCAAGCCTAGCAGTGCTCCCTGCCCCCTCAGCCTCAGACCTGCAGCTGTCCGGCCTCAAGAAAGCATAAAGTCCATACTGTGCTCATGAAAAAGGCCGTGTTACCAGCGAACACGTTGCTTCTTCTTATTTGGCTAATATCTTTTTGGGAAATCCAATTAGTGCCATTTTTTGCTTTCTTCCGACACCGTTGGACCTGACACACAGCCATTACCCCCCTTCTTCACAAAGGGTCGTAGGCTTTTTCAAGTAGGCCTTATGGAAATCTTTTTAGGAAGTGCAGGCTGTGAGCATTTATATACTCTGGCTAACATTATGTAGCAGGGTTTACCCCTGGGGTACTATTACTACTGATACTGCTGTCACCTGTGAGGCTAACAAGAGGCCTGAACCTCCGCACCTGGGAGCCTGGTGTTACCTACACTCGTGCAGACACTCCATGCATGAGGGATCCCAACTGTGTGGGAGGTGCCCAGCCACGAACAACCATACAGTAATACACACATGGGAATAAACAGTATTTACTGAGCATGAACGGTAACTTCAGTAAAACTCTCATGCATAACATCAATACATCATTACATCATCACATCATATGGATAACATGCATCACCCTGAATGCTACCATCCATCAGCCCCACATTCCATCATCACATCACCCTCAGTCCTTTGATAGCAATGTGCTTGGCACTTACCCTTGAGTGTCACAAACATAAGGCGATGTGAGTGTGAGGGATAGCGCTTCCCTGTGTTGGGCCCGGTGTGTGTACTTAATATACTACCTCCCTGATCATAGTCCTGATCAGGATATCCTTGGTAATCAGCAACTCTGCATCTTGGTTCCCACGGCGCGATGCGCTGCTCCTTGCAGAATGATTACACCATCTGACTCCTCCGGGAGGGATCCCCAGCCGATGATCCTTTAAGAGGCAGTCCTGCTATGGAGTCAGATATCCTTTCTAGCTATCAAGCTGCACTGGCATTCATGTAATGTCCTGCAGCATCTCTCTATCTATGAGAATAGTAAAGGAAGTCCCTATCTTAAGGCCTTTCCCTACTCATGCACTTAATTCTCTACAGTGTCTCAGGGGATTAACGGGCCCTGGGGGATTACCTCTGGCCTAGTCCCTCAGCACTGCTCCGTGGACATTACCTGCCCTTTCAGTGTCCAGTCTCTTGACTCCTCACTTATCCTGTCCCTGCAGGCAGTTAGTCTTTCTCCTTCAGAAGCAACCAGACATCCCATTGGCTATCGTATGTCACCATGCGCTTTCTCCCTAAGCATCATGGGAGTTGTAGTCTCTGCTGCACACTTAACATTAGAGACCTCGTGCTCTTCCCTCTAATGGCCGCCACTCTGCAACCTTGCACATGTGCGACCCCTGTAATGGCCCGCCGTGGGGTTGCCCTGCGCATGCGCAACCTTTCCTGCCACTCTGTCGGCCCTCTCTCTTCTCTTCTGTGCGTCTGGTGCACACAACATGGCGGCCGCCTGTGGAGGGAGCCGCCGGCGACTCTCGCTGCCCTACCAGCAACATCCCAAATATCGAAGGTAAGGAGAGGGGGAAACCGGGAGCGCGGGAGACCGGTAGGGTACCTGTCTACATCTAGAATATCTCCCAGTATATAAGGGTGCTCCTTTTTGAGCCCAGGTGTCTCTCCATATGTTATTTGGAAGGAGGTTTGAGGGATATATATTTGCTTGGACTCATACAAAATGAGTCTCCTCTCTCCCCCTTACCCATACCTCAGGGGCTGGGGTTTTTCATGCCGATTTAATATAAACTTGATGACAGATTTCACAAAATCCATCCCAATGGGCTAAAAAAAAACAATTGCCAAGTGTTTGTGTGACTATGTGTAAAGCTCTCCTGTGCATCAATTGTGGTGCAGAATCTCATTGGTATACCTCCCTCATAGTATAGAGCAGGGGGGGGGGGGGCAACTCCATCCTCAAGACCCCACACAGGTCAGGTTCTCAGGACATCCCTGCTTCAGTCTTTGACTGAGCCTCGGGTTGAGCCACCTGTGCTGAAGCTGGGGTATCCTGAAAACCTGACCTGTTGGTAGCTCTGGCAGAAAGGTGTTTCCCCCCCTGGTATGAAGGCATTCCGCTGTTACAGTTGTTGTTCTGCTTGTGAACACACCGCAGTCATCAGAAATCTAGAACAATAACTTCCCTATCTTTCAGTTTTAGGCCGCAATGCTTTTGTGGACCCCGGAGAAAAGGACGGCGTGCGCTGGTTCTGGGTCACCACCAGCAGAATGCGCGAAAAAAAGGTTGCTGCTTCAGTTCAATCCAGGTCGATAGCATTGGTGCTATAAAACAAAAGGTATTATACATTGTACGAGCAAATCAGCATGCAGTAAGAGTACAATAATATTGGGAAACATTATTCTCATTAATAAGCAAAAAAGGCTTTGTAAAAATAATTACAAACAAGAAGTGTGGCTTCAGTAGCAGTTTGTATATAGCTTACTGTACAAAAGGAACCATCACAAAAGAGCTGAAGAAAGAATGCATTGCTACTGTTACATGAATAATATATATATATCATATATACATATATATAGATATTATATATTAATATATAATTATAAAATATATCTATATTATAGGTTATACATATAATATTATTTTAAATAGCTATAAATAATATAAAGTATACAGGTAAGGTATACTGTAGAGGTTCAGTTACCTGTGTTAGCCGAGCTTCAATAATCAAAAAATAATAGATGATACGTTCTGTGGCTAACGAAATGCTTTTATTTGTGCGAGCTTTCCGAGATACACTGTCTCTCTTCCGGCGATGTTACAATGAATAAGCAAGGATAACTTAAAAACAGTGTCTCTTGGAATTATCTCTGCTTCTCCTTCCCCTGGTGTGGATGTGTTATGGCTAGAGGTGTCAAAGGGTAACTGAAAGCACAGTGAAGAAAGATGTGTATGTGTATCAGTGTGAATAAAAAATGATGGAGACACCACAGTATAAACAGTGCTCTACACAAGGGTGTGTGTGGAGTGAGAGGGTATAAAATGGTGTGGGTGGGTGGGAAATGTGAGAGTTTGTAGCACAACTAAACGGTGTGTGGATACTCATGTGGTCCCTATTGGTGTATATGGATGGAAAAATAAGGAGTATTAGTATGTGTGAGAGCAGCTTTGTGTGCATACGTTTAGTGCAGTGGCTAAACAGAGATCGAAATTTTATGAGTCATTACTGACACTAGCGAACTCTCTTCCCATGAGCCTAAAGGCCATGTCTGTACAACTGTGCTATATGTATGCACACACAGCTGTCTCTCACATACTAATACTCCTTATTTTTCATCCAATACACCAATAGGGACCACATAGTATCCACACACACTGTTGATGGCTACAAACTCTCACATTTCCACACCCACCCACACCATTTATATCCCTCTCACTCCACACACACCTTGTGTAGAGCACTGTTTATACTGGGGGTCTCCATTCTTTTTATTCACACTGATACACTACACTCTTTCTTCACTTCTTTCAGTTACCTTTTGACACCTCTAGCCATAAAACACAATCCACACGGGGAAGGACACACAGATACATTCCAAGAGACACTGTTTTAATTTATCCTTGCTTCATTCATTGTAACATCGCCGGAAAAGAGATCAGTGTATCACTCGAAAGCTCGCAAAATAAAAGCATTTCGTTACCACAGAACGGTATCATCTATTATTTTTTGATTATATATAGTATATATATATATATATATATCTATATATCTATATATTATATATAGTATACATATAATATATATATATAGATTAGTGGTGTGAAAAAGAAAGTACACCCTCTTTGAATTCCATGGTTTTACATATCAGGACATAATAACAATCATCTGTTCCTTAGCAGGTCTAAAAATAAGGTAAATACAACTTCAGATGAACAACAACACATGACATATTACACTGTGTCATGATTTATTTAACAAAAATAAAGCCAAAATGGAGAAGCCATGTGTGAAAAACCAAGTACACCTTATGATTCAATAGCTTGTAGAACCACCTTTAGCAGCAATAACGAAGTAATCGTTTTCTGTATGACTTTATCAGTCTCTCACATCGTTGTGGAGGAATTTTGGCCCACTCTTCTTTACAAAGTTGCTTCAGTTCTTTGAGGTTTGCGGGCATTTGTTTATGCACAGCTCTCTTAAGGTCCAGCCACAGCATTTCAATCGGGTTGAGGTCTGGACTTTGACTGGGCCATTGCAACACCTCGATTCTTTTCTTTTTCCGCCATTCTGTTGTAGATTTGCTGGTGTGCTTGGGATCATTGTCCTGTTGCATGACCCAATTTCGGCCAAGAAATACTTTGGTATACAGAGGAGTTCATTATCGACTCAAAGACTGCAAGGTTCCGAGGTCCTGTGGCTGTACTAAACCCTCATCCTCTACAGTTGGACAATTGGACTATTTATTTACACCAGTGTTTAAAATAATAAGCACATTGTATTGGTTTGCGCTGATATATATATATATATATATACACACACACACACATCAACACACATATATAGATATATATCTGTCACTGAAATGTCTATAATGCTACAACAGACCAGAGTGTGTGAGGCCTGCCTGATTTCTTCATAGAAATATATACTTTTGGCGAGCACCCGGTCGAGTCCAGTGATACTGTATGTCGTGAGTGCATATATATATAGTGCAGAATAAATGAGTTCTTCAGTATTAGGTGATACCTTTTTTATTGGACTAACAATTTATGTCATAGGACAAGCTTTCGAGAGTTCTCCTCTCTTCTTCAGGTCAGCAATACTGATTTACACAGGAATCAATGCTAAAACAGTGTAGAGAGAGAAAAAAAACAAAAAAAAAACAGATATTTACTGTAGATAAGGTCGGGTGTTAAGTGTTTTTTTTTTTTCTCTCTACACTGTTTTAGCATTGATTCCTGTGTAAATCAGTATTGCTGACCTGAAGAAGAGAGGAGAACTCTCGAAAGCTTGTCCTATGACATAAATTGTTAGTCCAATAAAAAAGGTATCACCTAATACTGAAGAACTCATTTATTCTGCACTATATATATATATATATATACAGTCCTCGGTTATCCAATGGAATCCGTTCTGGAAGTAGCGTTGGATGGTGAAACCGTTGTAAAGCGAATCCCATGTTTATCAGTGGCGGTGAGCGTTGGATAGCGCATTCCGGCATCGGATAACGCATTCAGGAGTCGAAAAACGGCCCGTAGGGTTGCATTGTAAAGCGTTGGATATGCCATCCGTCGTAAAGTGAAACTTTGGATAGCAAGGACCACCTGTACATATATATATATTTATATATAGAACGAGGTTTTTTCAAAATCTGATTTTTCTTATGTATTTATATACACATCATTCCTATCATTTACTTAAAAACCCAAAACAAAAACAAATTCTATTTTGACAGCAACATTAAAACCCTACCCCCCCACCCCCCCCCCCCCCCCCCCCCCCCCCCCGGCAACAAAATATACTGCTATCGAAAAGTAAAACATAAAGCAGACAGTTATTTTTTTAGAAACAATACCAGAACCAGAACCAAAACAGCAGTACGAGTACACAATTTCAATGTTCTGGCACCTATAAACAGCTGAGCCTGTAACCTTAAACTAACTGGATTTCCTCCTGAGCATCTATCCCCCTGAAATCCATCAACACAGCATTCATTCTGCTAATGTTCCTGTAATCATTTCCTTCCTACAACTAACATGTACAGTATATCTCAAAGGACAAACAGTTACCATATATGTATATAATGTATACATGTATAAAAACTAGATTTATCTAGAGAATGTAGACTTGGTGCAGGGAGACAGGGAACCCCCACCAATTCCAATACAAAGTTCAAATGAACCAAACGTTGGTCTAAAGTAATATTTTTACTAATAAGGACAAAAGTAATCAAATAACACCAAACCAGAACGACCTAATATAGTGTCAAAAAAAAAAAAAGCGAAAAAAGGGGAATTGAATATAAAAAAACAGAAAATGTACAAAAATAGAGCAAAAAATAATACAAAAAGGCACAAAATAGTCCAAAACATTAAGGGGGGCAACATCAATGTTTCAGGGTGTTTAGTCCTTTCTTCTGGCCCATTCCTACATATACAAAAATTGTAGTACAGTCTAGCAGAATCCCATCTGTAGCTTCAGAACCAAGAGCTTGTACTTACTGTACCGTATACATACGATTTGTGGCAGACACTTCCAGTCCTCTTGAGACCCATGCTTGGGAAGGAACCAGTACTGTGATGGTCTCCACACGTCTGACTCTTGCATTATGAGTTTGAAGTATGCCGGTCCACCGAGACATCATTCCGAGACGCCCAATCTCCTCCAATAGCAATAGGGGCTGGACTCAGAGCACCAATCGTTAGAGACATCACTATCGCACACCAACCTGCGCTGTTCCATAAGTTGTAGTCCTGGCAACAGTAAACAACAGCCCGACAGCACAATTTCAGGACATTGGTGTAGCGGAACTTAATTCTTAGGCCTTGATTATACCGGCGGCCGGACGTGCGTGCTCCCTGAGGACGATGCGTCCGCCCGAAACCTGCTTGCTGGAGTTGTGGCCATGACGTCACGTGAGCGGTTGACCTTTATTGCCTGAACCGCTCACGTGATGCGGGCGTCGCTCCGAAAAATAAAATTTTCAGATCAGCTCAAAATTCACGCGCTTGGCTGCCTAGTTCGTGCGCGCAGTTGCACGCCCTTAGTGCGCGCTCATTGAAAAACCTACATTTGTTTAGCAGCACGCGGTGTTGTACGCTCAGCCATTTTCTGTGTAATAACGGCCTTACAGCGTCACAGACATGGAAGAGGAAAATCATTATCTTTTGCACAGTACCGAGCAGCGGGTAAACTCAAATCCATTCACCTAGTTTAAGAAACAATGTACGCAAATGGACTAACCTAGTCATTCATATCCCTTAGGCTACGCTTATAGTGCCGGCGATGGTGACGCGACGGTGACGTGACGGTGACGCGACGGTGACGTCAGGCTGCGGTCGCTTGAAAAATCAAATAGAGATGACTTTCAGCGATCGCGACCAAGCCGTCGCGTCGCGCTGACTATAAGCGCATGCGATGGCGGCAATGCATTTGTTTTGTCGCGACGTCGCTGTCACCGGCACTATAAGCGCAGCCTTAGGCTTCTTTTATAGTTGGCGCTCGCGCATGCGTGTGCGCTTGTGCTAATGCTAGTGCACGTGTATCACACTTTTTGTGTGTATGGTCCGTGCTGTGAGCGACAGCTGGGCGTGGCTATGATGCGAACGGGTAGGCAGACAACGTTCAATTTCCGTGCAACATGGTAATTAATAAATATAAACAGATTTACTTTGATGTAATTTACAAAACTCATTTAATTGTTTTTGACTTATGTGAAGTAGCATAACCAGTTCGGAGCATTATAAAACAGCTGCTTAAGTCATTTTAAGAATCACGCCATTATGATTATGAGGCCTGGTTTATGTTTGTTCCGTGTTGATACATTTTGCACTGAATGTGTTTGTTTAAGTGGAGGATGTTTTCCAATTAAGTTGCAGCCTCACCGTGATTGGCTAATAGAGCGTGACGTGCACCGGCAGCAGCGCAAAAAGACACTATTCATGTCTTTCCTCCGATCTGCCGGGTCAACGCTCACTGCCGTACGTGCGCACGTCGGAAGTATAGAACGTCAGGTTTAAACACAGTGGATTATAATTGACGCGCGTGCATGGGGGCGCGCACAATATTACATACCTTACAAACCTCTAGGGCCAAAGATGCAACATAGGAGATCGGACCACACTATCTAGGACTATAAACAAATGGAGAAGATAGAGAAACCACAGTGGCATAGGTAATCAGGTCACACTATCTAGGACCATAAGCAAATGGAGAAAATAGAGCCTAACCCTCATAGTGGCATACGTGATCAGGTCACACTATCTAAGACCATA
Organism: Ascaphus truei; assembly: GCA_036426205.1. Classification (NCBI taxonomy): domain Eukaryota; kingdom Metazoa; phylum Chordata; class Amphibia; order Anura; family Ascaphidae; genus Ascaphus; species Ascaphus truei. The sequence continues at coordinate 39,734 of WSYH01004213.1, forward strand.
AGCAAATGAGCCTAACCCTCATAGTGGCATTACGTGATCGGTTCAGCGGATCAGGTCACACTATCTAAGACCATAAGCAAATGAAGAAAATAGAGGATAACTCCCATAGTGGCAAGATCCAATAAAATAGTCCCTCTACAGAGTAAGACGCATCAGCAAACGGGACAGGAGGCACCATAAGCTTTCCAAAGTATATGTACTGTACAGTTAGAGCCAGAGGGATGGTAGAGGTGAGAGTACACATGACTTATGGGTAGAAAGGATCCCTCATATTACCAGACATAACAAGTGTAATATCATACACACGTATGTGTCAACAAAGGTACAGAGGTCATAAGGGGTTATATCGGTCACTTAGAACAGAGGGAGATATGAAGAGGTCAGAATACGTACAAAGAGACAAACGGAGCCACCACATCTGTTAAGAAGATATTCCCAACATCATCTCATACCATCACTATTCACAATGGGCAGAGACAAATTCCCGGGATTTATCCCATTGAGGTCACGTCAAATCCAAATCTACAATTAGCCAGCAGGTCCCTTATTAAAGCTTGCATTATTTGCAAACCTTTCTTTCATTTGTTTTGAAATGTAAACGTAACTAACCCCTCTGTGTTTCCTTCCAGCGGATGTAGAGATGTGCGCTGTTGAGGAACATAACAAAATTGCATGCGCCGGAGAAGGTGTCACCGCAGCACAATGCAAAGCCAAAGGCTGCTGTTTCAATTCAAGCAGGTGGTACACTATATGGTGTTTTAAACAAAAAAGGTATGGTGTGTCTGGATAAATGATACATTTGTAATAAGAGAAGTGTATCATGTACGTCATATAAAAGTAATGAAAAGATAAATGATAACTTTCTTTTTTGTTAAACTTCCTAAAACTAAACTTACATTAAGGGTAAAATAGCAGAAAAAATGAATGTTCTCTTTTTTTTTTATTAAGAAAGACAATTTATTCAAAGGAATGATCTCCTGTTTTCCTGGCAATATATTGGAAAGTGATAGTATAATATATAAACATACATTTTTAATTCCACTGGAACGTAATCCTTGGTTTCTCTTACTCTTTGTTTTACAGCATCTGAGGGACTTTAACCTGCGTGAGAGGGGGGTCGGCTTTTTTTATGTGTGGAATCTCGAGTTTTTTGGAACATCGATATATTTGAATCATGTGACTCTTACAGGTTCCGTTTTATTTCTCAACGTAAAATGTCACATCTACAGACCAATAAAAATTACATCTCCCAAACCTTTATTACGTTTTTTTTATTTGTACTGTATCAGATTTCAAACGCACCAGGCTGGGCCAGAAGCTGGAACTGTATGTGGACACATCGCACCCGAAGACAATGTTCTAGGTTATTCAGCTTTCCAGACAAGTTTTAGACATCAGTAGGACTCAGACATCCACATATACAGGGAGCACAGATAACCGATCAGTACATACAATGGAATAAAGAAAAGAGAAAAACACATATACACCATGCAACTATTTTTGGTAAATATCGTAACATTGCTTCGGACACTGACTTGACTTTTTGCTAATTACTGTGTACTGCACAACCCCAGTGTACCACTGTCTTGTTCACTTTACGTACACAAAAAATTAGCATATGTACTGTATATAATGAACAAATCTCCCACCAGGTATAAGGTGGCCAGAGGGAATTATTTTCTAAGTTATAGTGTAGAAGATTTTACCTGTAAGTTAAAATGAGGGAATGTTTCTAAGTCCAGCGCTTAAAGAATAAAAGCGGCTGTTTGCTAACTTTTGCTAGGAAGCTCCTAGCGCTCTGAAACTTGCTGTGCGAATAGTTCAGGGAGAAACATATAAACAACCATAACGCAATTTTTATATCGTTTCATAAAAATTGATGAATAAAAGTCCCCCCATATAGGTGTATTAAACATGATAGGCACATTTGGGCTTTCATTCAGAACACCAGAGACAGGGAAACATGGTTTAACCATTAGCGTTCACTTTCATCATCACCTCTATGGGTTAATTTTGCAACGACTACCTTTGTCTGTTGTAGACCATTTAGATATAGACATGTATTACATAACCTTCTATTCTGACCATTACTGTAGCCTGTGCAACAAGGAACATTACTATGCCCTACAATGGGATGCAGCAATAAACAATGACAGAAGTGACTTAGTAATCCTTTATTATAATCACTAATACATATTTTCTGACAGCCAGAGGAATGTAAATAGCATCAACACGAGTGTCCAAGAGTATCCACCTATCACGGACCTCGTAGGCAGTCAGGTGACATTGTTTATGCATCATACACCCAAATTTGCATTCTGAAGGACGCGCGATTATGACGCGAAGCTAGGGTAGACAAATTAGTGCCTAGCATTTCCGGTAACCATAGTGACTCATTAGGACACTGGCAATGTACTGTGGGTTGATGCGGACCAATCAGCGATGCAGCCCGATGGTCAGGTGATCGGGAATGACGAACCAAAGCACAGCAGGCTTACTAATGCAGCTATACTTTATTATGGGTCTATACGGACCTATCAGCATTGCCATAGATGAACAGATGACCTGAAATAGCCAATAGGGGAGATTAAGCTTATGCAATCCATTATGACGCGTGGTGATGACGCGACGCTTAGAGAACCAATCAGAGCCTGATACTAATTAGTCAATATGGCGGCAAATACAAATAAATAGACATCAGAAACACTTTGAAACTGCCCCCGATGAAGCCACAATGGTGAAACATATGTTGGGCAGGCCAGGCGCTACTACCAGGTGTGCAGGCTAGTCAGAGAGGTCTGGTGCTTCCTTTACTGTCAGAGCGTTTCGGAGCCTTCGTCATGGGAAGCACAACGCTCGGACTATTTCCTAAATAGTTTGCATCTTGTGTGTTAGAGCCACAGATTGTGGTCTAAGAGGGCTGTGTTCATTTCTCCTTTCAAGAGGATTTGGCTATTTTATGCTAAAGCTGTTCACCCGGACAGACCTATAGGCTCAGCCATTTCTGAGCCTGGTGGTCTGGTAAAACTGTGTACGTGTATATAGAGATTGTATTCACAGTACTCCACATACAAGCAGGGCCATGGACACACATAACTAGTAGCCCTATTCAACTACTAACACTCATCTATTTGGGAATTAGTTATCAGGTGACTTAGAATTGTACTTTAATAGCCATTACCACGGCTAGTATAATTATATAACCGTGGATAAAGATATTGACTATTAGCTATTTCTTTATTTACACTGACGTCCTTGTTCATTAGCACACAGATACCTCCTTTATTTTTAATTTGTTTTAATCATTTGGTTCATTGTATACCTTGCTGCAATAAATATATTTTAAATCACTTTATTAATAAATAGTATTAATTTAGCCTAGGGTGTTTTCTTGAGTGCGACATAATAGGGAGATTTCTTTCTTTCCTTTGCTGAACCTATTAAAACCAGCAGTACTGCTGTGATGGAAGGTGTCTTTTGGAGTAGCATTGCTTAGTAAATATAGCCCTTTATCCGTGTTACTGTGAGGGTCTGCTACTGATTGTACTGTGCAGAAGTACAACAATAAGGATGCGGCACATATTGCATACAGTCAGTACATGTAGCAGCTAAGACACGTCAGGCTTTCACAATGGAGAAAGGGGACACATTTTTATTTGTCTTAAAAGAAAACTGAAGCTCATCTAGCTTCATAACACCCAAGAAAATCCCACATCTCCCCATGTGGTCTGTGCTTCAATTCACTCGAGCCTCCTGCATGTAAAATACCAAAATGCTTTGCAGACAGAAAAAAAATAAAAAAATAAATACGATGCAGAAATATATATATATATTAAAAAAAAAAAGATTTATTAAAAGAAAAATCAACACAGGACAAGATGGTCAAACACCCAAGAATGCGAGTATAACTAGTTATTTGATGGACAAGAAATCAAAATCGCATTGCTGACCCTCGTACCCATATTAAAGTGATCACTCCGAGACTTCTTTTCATTTTGACACTAATGTGCAAGAACAGTGATGGGCAACTCCAGTCCCCTCCCCCCACCCCCACCAAGCAGGTCAGGTATCCAGGATATCGCAGCTTCAGCACTAGTGGCTCAGTCAAAGAGCCCCCTGTGCTGGAGCTAGGATATCCTTACAACCTGACCTGCTGGGTGGTCTTGAGGGCTCGAGTTGCCCACCCCCTGTGCTGGAGAGCATCATGCCTATACAATGCTAGAGTGCGCACCGTCCCTATACAATGCTAGAGTGCGCACCGTCCCTATACAATGCTAGAGTGCGCACCGTCCCTATACAATGCTAGAGTGCGCACCATTCCCTGCTTCAGCGTCTTCCACTGCAACGGAACCTATGAACATCAACATGGAAATCCAATGTGCAGACAAAATATATCCGGGCCGTCCCGGTGAGGCGCTTGACAAAGAGCTAAATCTTTTAGAAAACCCCCTTTATTTTTCCTTCATTGTGAAATATTTTCTATACTCTTAATGGCCACATTTATATCATGTGTATCCACGTCTTCATAATTATCCCATGGTTACTGATATTTTCGAATGATCCTATTTTGAGTGCATGTCTCTTGCTCACATTATAAAACTGTTCAACAGAATTTGAAACCAATGTTGAAATGGCCGGGAATTTGTTACAAAGCGGATTGACTTCACTTGACATGTCGATATGTGGGACACCGCCATCAAGCTGACGAACTAGTGCGGCTGTTCTCGTTGGACGCTCCAATGAATCTCTTTTTTGCAGTCAGGTTGCGGTTACACTACGGATTCACAATCCCTGAATCGTCTTCATTGGATGCTCCCCTGAAGTTCAAGTTCTTAACCGGCCTGCAAATGGCAGCCGCGAAATCCTGGAAAGAGCAGCTGTGACGTCTGCTAGAAGGCCATGTGTTTCTCCGGGGCCTGTTTGTGTGCCAGGTACAGGAAGAGAATACTGGACAGGGCGCTGACCAAGAAAATCACATCAAACCAGCGGTGGTAGAAGTTGAATTGCAGCTCTCCGAGGACTTCGGTGATGATGGTGCGGTATTCCAGTGGCATGCTCATTCGGATCAGAAGAACGGAGGACACAAAGTACATGCCCTGCGGGGCGACAGTATCAGAGACAAAATGAGCCAAAATTAACCCACAAACCTTATATATTCATACAACCATGTTCACTGGGGTGCGAATGCATTATTGTTGAGCCTGTGGAACCATGCCAAGATCTCTTCTCAGATTTTGCGAAAACAATGAGGTCTCTGGTATTGTTAGGAATGATTTAATAACGTCTCAAATGAATGATGTTACCTTTTAATACTAGGGCTTTTCTATATTTCAATTGCGCTGTGTTGTGTGGCGTGTGGCCAGAATAACGTCTTCTCAAACATCTTGGAAGTATGCACGCTTGACCTAATTGGTATTTAAAAAAACCTTACTGCTTACCCTAACCCCCTAACCTTACTGCTTACCCTAACCCCCCCTAACCTTACTGCGTACCCTAACCCCCCCTTAACCTTACTGCGTACCCTAACCCCCCCTTAACCTTACTGCTTACCCTAACCTCCCTAACCTTACTGCTTACCCTAACCCCCCCTAACCTTACTGCGTACCCTAACCCCCCCTAACCTTACTGCGTACCCTAACCCCCCCTAACCTTACTGCTTACCCTAACCCCTCCTAACTTTACTGCTTACCCAAAATACCCTAACCTTACTGCTTACCCTAAACCCCCCTAATCTTCCTGCTTATCCTAAACCCCCTAACCTTACTGCTTACCCTAACCCCCCTAACCTTACTGCTTTCCCTAACCCCCCTAACCTTACTGTTTCCCCTAAAACCCCCTAACCTTACTGCTTTCCCTAACCCCCCTAACCTTACTGCTTTCCCTAACCCCCCTAACCTTACTTCTTTCCCTAGCCCCCCTAACCTTACTGCTTTCCCTAACCCCCCTAACCTTACTGCTTACCCTAACCCCCCTAACCTTACTGCTTACCCTAACCCCCCTAGCCTTACTGCTTACCTTAACCCCCCCTAACCTTACTGCTTACCCTAACCTATACTCGCCCTAACCTTCTGCTTCCCCCTACTTCCCTAACCCCCCCCGTGAAACGTAGCTTACCCTAAACACCCCCTACCTATTCTGCTTACCCTAAACCCACTAACCTTACTGCTTACCCTAACCCCCCTACCTTACTCTTGCTTACCCTATAACCCTAACCTTACCTTACCCTACCCCCCCTAACCTTACTGCTTCCCTAACCCCCCCCTAACCTTTTACTACATGCTTCCCCTACCCCCAACCCCCCCTAACCTACTACTGCTTCCCTAACCCCCCCCTCAACCTACTGCTTACCCTAACCCCCCTAACCTATTGCTTACCCTACCGCACCCCCCCTAACCTTACTCTTTCCCTCCCCCCCTAACCTATACTGCTTACCCTAACCCCCCCCCCCCAACCTTACGCTTACCCTAACCCCCACTTACCTTCTTTACCCTCACCCCTCCAACCCTTACTGCTTACCCAACACCCCCCTACCTTACTCAACTTACTGCTTACCCTAACCCCCCCCTACCTTACCTGCTTCCCCTCACTCCCTACGCCCTTCCTGCTTCCCCTACAACCCCCCATACCCTACTTACGTCTCTACCCTAACCTACCCCCCCTACCCTTACTGCTTCCCCTAACCCCCCCTAACCTTACTGCTTCCCCTAACCCCCCTTAACCTTAATGCTTACCCTAACCCCCACCTTACGGCTTACCCCTAACCCCCCCAACCTTACTGCTGTACCCTAACCCCCCTAACCTTACTTACTGCTTACCCTAACCCCCCTAACCTACTGCTTACCTAACCCCCCCAAACCTTACTGCTACCCTATACCTCCCTAACCTTACTGCTTACCCTAACCCCCCCTAACCTTACTGCGTACCCTAACCCCCCCCCCCCCCCTAACCTTACTGCTTCCCTAACCCCCCCTAACCTTACTGCTACCAACCTCCTAACCTTTACCTTGCTTACCTAACCCCCCTAACCTACTGCTTTCCCTAACCCCCCTAACCTTACTGCTTACACTAACTCCCTAACCTTACGCTTTCCCTAACCTCCCCCCTAACCTTACTTGCTACCCTAACCTCCCTAACCTTACGCTTCCCCCCTAACATCCCCCTAACCTATCTTTCTATCTACCACCCCTAACCTTACCACCTAAACCACCCTAAAACCCCCCGAACATTAACCCCTAATTAACCCTAAACCCCTTACCCTAAACCCCCTCAAATTACTTGCATATTGGTGAATGTCGGCGGCTGAGTGTCCAGCGCAGACGGGTCGCGCAAAACATCCAACACCGCTTAACACCCATTTAAGTATGTTGGGCAGAGGTGTCCCTTATGGAATAACCCCGCCCATTAAATACGGACGTACATCTTTATTTACGGCCAAATGCACCGCGCACAGACGTCATGTGGCCCAAACACACCCCTCTGTGCATCGGTCAGAACCTTACCGACCCCGGAATCACTGCCCGAGACCCACATGGAGCACGGCAATGTGACAGCCAGAACCGCCACAACACGGCACAGCGCAAGGTACACTAGCATCACCCATGTGTCATTTTGGGATAAGGCACACAGACAGCTCAGGATGTATGCAACATGTAAGGGTGTGTAATAAAAGCTTTGGAAGTGTGACACACACACCACTTTTAAATTGGATCTTGGTCATTAACACGTTTGTGTTCTCCCACGACCCTCAGACCCCAAACTTCCGGACGTGTCCATGTGGTTTCATGTTGTGCAATACTGCGTGTCAGCCACTGGGGGAAACGTGGAGCACTCACCATGATCTGAGCCAGCAACAGCACGATGACGTCGAGACTTTCTGCTGGAATGGCGTAAAAGAAGACTGAAAGAAAACAACAAAAAATTAATTCGGGGGCGGGCACACTTTGTCCTCAATGGCCAACAACAGGTCAGGTTTTCAGGATGCCTGCTTCAGCACAGGTGGCTCAATCAGTGATAAGTTGTTGTCCCTGAGGACAGTAGTTGGTCACCCTGTCTAGTTCCAGGCAGTTGGGATATTGATATTATACCTGTGCCGCAGTCACCCAGCGACTGAGAAGTAAGTTAGGTACACAATACCCCACACATTGCGTTTCTTATTCTTCAGACACAGGCATTAGCCCTGGGTGCACTGTTATTAGTCCACGTGTTTTACCAGTAGCTGTCTCCTCCGTTCTCCCCTCTATGAGACGCGTGCATTACACAGCACACAAGGGGGACAGCTGGATGCCAGTCAGCGCACTGCCGCTGTTACACTACTCCCAGTATGCGCTTCCTCACGTCGTGGTTGTATGTGACATGTCAGGTAACATCCTTCTTATCATTACATGCACACAGCTGGAACAGCGTGTTCCTGTGTAAATTCCCACTTGGAGCCCATTGTTAGGTTTGTACACACTTTCCCTCTTTTCTCAGCGTAACATATAAAGCAGCGTCAGAGACTAGACCCCATAGGAACGAGAACCCGCCTAACGTCTTTACAAACCACCCTACACACAGGAAGACATGTGCCGCTGTATTAGCAGAAACAGGCGACACACATTGCCCGGCCCCATCTCCCGTTTAAAAAAGCCCCCCTTCTAATGACCTGCTCCCCAATTATTTATTTTTCCATCATCTAATCATGTAAACGCTGTATAAAACCAGCGAGATGAGACTTATTGGAGGGGCTTGCCCATGTTTAGCGACTCTCTTCTAATGTTGGCACTAGCAACGTGCTTGCTTGGCACACGTTTGGGCCTTGATAAAACCAATCATCACCTGAAACGTGTTGCTGGTATAGGGGTGTAACAGTCTTGCTGACGGGTTACTGATATACGCAGACCGTTCTAAAGTGAATGGGGAGTTGCAGCAATCACACACCCTCTCTGCGTATATAGACAAGGGGCTTCTACTATCAGCCCAAGCGCCAATCAGCGATTCAATAGGAAATGTGGCCCAAAACCTCCGCCGGCCACGTCGGCTGATACAGGATAAACCCCAAGACTTTAAGGTTTACGGTATATACATACCTTGGTAGCGTGATCAGTAAGCCCCGACTGAGTGACGATGATGATACCAACGAGGATGAAGGAGATGTGCTGCGACCAGAATTTCACCTGCACAGGCAGAATAACATGCTCTAATAAGCCAAGCAAGAGACGCATGCACGAAGCCGAACTCCCCCACTCCCCTCACCAACATCACACCACGAGGGAAAAGGTTGACCCTCCGATAGCTCAGGGGCACAGAGCCGAACTCCCCCATCTCCCTCACCAACATCACACCCACGAGAGAAAAGGGTGCCCTCCGAGAGGCCAGCACGAACCAACTCCCCCACTCCCTCACCAACATCACAACCACGAAGAAAAGGGTGGACTCTCCGAGACCAGGGCACAGAGCCGAACTCCCCCACTCCCTCACCAACATCACACCCCCGAGAGAAAAGGGTGACCCTCCGAGAGCGCAGGCACGAGCCGAACACCCCCACTCCCTCACCAACATCACACCCACGAGAGGAAAAGGTGGCCCTCCGAGGCGCAGGGCACAAGCTGAACACCCCCCCTCCCTCACCAACTAACATCACACCCACGGAGGAAAAGGGTGGCCCTCCAGAGGCGCAGGGCACAGAGCTGAACACCCCCACCTCCTCACCAACATCACACCCCGAGAGGAAAAGGGGTGACCCTCCGAGAGGCGCAGGGCACGAACGACACACCCCACTCCCTCACCAACATCCACCCACGACGAGGAAAAGGGGTGACCCTCCGAGAGCGCAGGGCACAGAGCCGAACTCCCCCACTCCCTCCACCAACATCACACCCAGAGAGAAAAGGGTTGACCCTCCGAGAGGCAGGCACAGAGCCGAACACCCCCACTCCTCACCAACATCACAACCCACGAGAGGAAAGGTGGCCCTCCTAGAGTCGGGCAGGGCAGGGCACAGAGCCGAACACCCCCACTCCCTCACCAACATCAAACCCACGAGAGGAAAAGGGGTGACCCTCTGAGAGGCACAACTCACAATTTGTGTGTTTTAAAAACTCCTAGTGCTATTTTGAATGGGTTTTAATATACGGAGCACCCTTTGTAATTTCTATAGCTGGCTTTAGCCACCTCACCAGCCGTGTGATCCTTTGTTGCCAATGTTCCCAGCATTCTGAGCTGGAAACTGTAACAATAGATAATATTACCCTTTTCCCCCACCTGCACTGTTCCATTCCCCTTGTTTCCCCTCCACCCCTCTCTTGTTCCCTTACTGACTGTATTATTCCATGAGAAGTATCCTCCAGGCCCTTATTAGGGTTGGCTTTGTATCTGTATCATTTACTCAATATATCATTGCTATTTCGTAATTGACGCTGTGTCTGGTTTTCCTTATTGAGTGCTGGGAACGACTACACACAATAGATAATATTGCCTAAGTAATATAAAAATACATTGTAGTTGCTGAGCTACACTCACTGAAGGATTGATTGAAATGGAAAGGCGGCCATTAAGTGAACCCGGGGAAGCAGGATCTGTGCTGTTCAATCACAGGAAAACAATTCGATCGGCAGCTTAGGTAATTAGTTTTCAATAATCAAAGGCTGCATGTATATAACTGGATGGCCACGCTGCTGCTTAGGCATACGGCACACACGGGTCCTCACATCAAACTGTATGCCCAGGTAGTTCACTGTAATCTCAATGCCTCTTGTAACTGGGTCAGTCTTCCCAACTCGGTCAAACACAATGTTGATTGTCGCCTGCAAACACAAGAAGGGCAGCGATGAGCAGAGCCCCGGGGAGTGTTAATAACACATTACCTGGCTGGTTAGAACACATTCCCACCCACAAACGTTACCGGGACGCAGAAACATCTACGCGTTCCCCCAAGGCAGCTCCAATCACATGCAACCGTCTCGTGCCCTTAAGACCTGGGGTACTCATCTCCAATCATCAAGGGCCACCACCTGGTCAGGTTTTCAGGATATCCCTGCTTCAGCACAGGTGGCTCAATCAGTGGCTCAGTCAATGACCAGTCCTGAAGCAGGGATATCCTGAAAACCTGAGCTGTTGGTGGCCCTTGAGGACTGGGAGTTGGCCGCCCCTGCTCTAGACCTATCGATGTCATTTTGGTGTGAAATAATCTAAAACAATACGGCTAGACAGGAAGGCAACAAACGTCTCACCATAAAAATCTTCCACACGCAGTAAATGGAGAAAAAGTAGCCCAGAAAATTGAAGTATTTGCCTTGGAAGGTTTTCGAATATTCAATGCGTTCCTAAAAAAAACGAAACAATGTTATTAGACCGACGCGGAAAGCGCGAGCCGAAGCGTCCCGAGGTATACGGCAAGGACAATGTAACATGCAGCTCTCGTGAAGTCAGGTTTGTACATTCAGGCCCATCCCTGTATTTGTACATTTAACGCAGACTGGCTGCAGGTTTTAGCGGACGCACAGAGTAATTCCTGCTGAGCGCACAACCTGACACGTGGGAGGTTTGGAAAGCTGTGCACACTATCATTTCATCTATGAACAAGGACTCTAATGTTCGTCTGATAACATGTATCGCAACCTACAACCCATCTGCCTTTCTCCCGGGCCAGTACAGCTACCAGAACTCGGAGCTAAGGACATGCCTGAGGAAGGGCGATCCCCGAAACGTTGTGCGTTTGCAACCTGCAAATAAATCCGTTTATTACGCTATAATGTCTGGTGTAAGACTTTATTAGAACAGTGCGGCAAGAAGATATATCCAGCTCGCAGTTTAATTAGGTGGCAGAAGTGGGATCCCCGCCGCTCTTCAACTGCCTGCGCCTTACAAAGAAAAGGGGCACCCACTGCAATTATCTAACAGGAGTGCGGTAAGATCCCAAACCTTTACAATGACAGCAAGAACAGGTGTACAATCTTTGTGACTTTAACCAATAACATAATACTTGTTCGTCTCTGATCATCCAGTAACTACTTAAGTGCAACCATCATAATCTGATAAGTACTTCCATACTGAATCTGTTTATAATATGGTGGACGTATTCCCCACAGAGGTTCGTGTTTGTTACAGTAACATAGTGTACATCCATTCTATTTGTACATCTCGGCCCCAGCATCAAACATTCGGAGCCACCGTCACTAGTCCAGCACCTTAGTGGCATGGAGATCAGCCGTTTCCAGAAACAGCTGCCGGCTCAGCTCTTCCAGCGCGTCCACCTCCTGCTGAATCTGGGAGAGATCTGGGAGCGGGTGCGAGGGGTGAAGGAAAAGGTCGGACAGAACCTGGTATAACACATCTCCAAACTTACCAGCGCTGCTCAATCTCTGTTAATCGCATAACAAAAACAGATTACACTGCTCTCCACACAACAAGGTATCTGAGGGAGGTCACGGCCATCATTACAAGAAGGTATCTGAGGGAGATCACGGCCATCACTACAAGAAGGTATCTGAGGGAGGTCACGGCCATCACTACAAGAAGGTATCTGAGGGCGGTCACGGCCATCACTACAAGAAGGTATCTGAGGGAGGTCACGGCCATCACTACAAGAAGGTTGCATTCACTCACTGTTCTGTAGTGTACATTAAAATGTAACATACATCCGACTGCCTCACACGCACCATCTTTGCACCCTTCCCAATATGCAATGTGCAAGGCGTTAGAAAGAAGAGCGGTCACGTTAATACCGCGCTCTGCAAACCGTGTACTATTACATTACACCAGGGTGGCCCAAGCTCGAGTCCTGAAAAGGTCACCCACAGACAAGGGGCTCAACAATTCACTAATGAACACCTAATGGCCCAATTAGCCTGGATCTAACCATCACCAAGTCGCCTTGTGCTGAAATCCTGGCCCATAGGTGGCACTTAGAGGGCTGAGCTTGGACAACCCTACGTTAGAACATCTCGCACTGCACGGAAGGAAGATGTGTCTCACCTGCTGCTCATAAGGGAGATTTCCAGACAAACCAATGATAGCATGACAGGCTGAATTCAAGGACAAGGCAAGACATGGACCTGAATAGTAAACGCTATTCAAACCAGAATGCAACCATGACTGTCTAGATCTGGTGCTTTCAGAAACACACACAAACACACACACACACACACACACACAAACGCTTCGCCATTACCACACATTTATACATGTGATTCAATCACTCTGAGGACTCAAATTAACATCCAACTGCTGAGGACAAATGCAACAAAATGAATATTTAACCATTCTGATGCCACTTTATTCTTGGACCATGAAGGATACTTTCGCTGACGGGTGCGGATGAAGTGACGCTCTTTATCATTCCCCAGAATCCACTGGGGTTGCTGTGCACTTCTCCTCGCTGAAACATATTCCTCCTGATCATTGCGATCCTGTACGGAGAACAATTTCATGTGATAAAAGACAATGGAAAAAAGCAACCTCAGCCCCTGCCAAAAAGGTGGAAGCATCCTCAGTCCCTGTCGAAGGTGCCAGCACCCTAAGCCCCTGCCAAAGATGCCAGCATCCTCAGCCCCTGCCTAAAGGTGCAATGCACCCTCTGCCCCTGCACAAGGTGCCAGCACCCTCTGCCCCTGCCAAAGGTTGCCAGAACCCTCAGCCCCTGCCCAAAGGTGCCAGTGACCTTCCCCTGCAAAAGGTGCAGCACCGCTCCCCCCTGCAAAAAGTTTTGCCCGCACCCTCTGCCCCTGCCAAAGGTGCCAGAACCCTCAGCCCCTGCCAAAGGTGCCAGCACCCTCAGCCCCTGCCAAAAGGTTCCAGCAACATGTTCCTCTGCATGGGAGGTGATTCTGGGAATTTGTTTTAGGGGAGATGGGAGGGATTTGTGAGTCTATGGGGGTTATTCATTAAGCTGTGATCGTGAATGATTGCAGCACTGTAATGACTATTGAATAACCCCCTATATGTTGGGGCGAGGAAGGGATCTGTGAGAGAGTGTGTGTGAGGAGGAGGGAGAGTGGCGTGAGGATTCAGTGTGATTGGGAGGGGGGTGATTTGTGCATTTGTGGCGATTGGTAGTTCTGAATGTAACTGTGCTCGGTAGGTGTAGTGGTTAGTGAATGGTTTATATATGTGTTTAAGACCGGTCTGTGTCACTGTGGCAGTCCTCAATGCAGAAACGAATTTGTCACATTAATAATAATGTTGCTTGGACCAGTCCTAACCGTTACACAACTTACCAGTCCCCACACGAGAACTGTCCAAACGGGTTTTTCCACTGTTCTAAAAATGGCATGCAACAATGAAATGTGATTTCCTAGATGCGGACATAGTAAGAGGGAACGCAACTAAGATGACCTCTTAACCATAAATCGTACAGTGATAATTTAAAGATACAGAAGAGTAGAACGGTAGCTGGAGGCATTCAGAGCCGGGCACTTTACCAAGAGGGAGTCTAACAGCCCAAGTTAAACGCCCTTCTGGTTGTACTTTAAGACAGAAACACACACAGATATTACATAAGGGACACAGACGCTTAGGAGAACCAAGATAAGACACGTATGTAAGGTGAGAGCATCGCTCATTAACGGCTTTCTAAATCTGTGCCTATGGCAGGGCTGGCCAACTCCAGGCCTCAAGAGCCAACAACAGGTCATATTTTCAGGATATCCCTGCTTCAGCACAGGTGGCTCAGTAATTGACCGAGGCATCCTGATATCCCTAGTACCTGGCCCGTTGGTGGCCCTTGAGGACTGGAGTTGGCCGCCCTGGAACAGTATTTCATGTTGAGTGGATACATCACGCTGCTCCGGTCACTCCCCATTTTCTCAGCTCCCACAACATCCTCCAGTATTTGCTCTAGTAGTGGGGTCAGATAACCCCGTACTGGTCTGATGAGGATTTATGATGTCGGTGTCTTCCCTAGAAACTACATTTCATACAGAACGATAGCATGGTATTAAATAATTATGCGAGACGCACACAGCTACTGCCCTCTAGTGCCATCCAGAGCACAGTGTCCGAATACTACAATGTGCATTTCTTGTTGTGACGTCCCTCTGCTCCAGGAACAGCCGGCGACACCTTTATCTGAGAAACTCTTTGCTCAAACAAGAAAGGCATTACATAGCAGTGTGACCCGTCACAAAGCACCTTAAAGAGTTAAAATACAGATATCATTGATCCCAAATCGGTTCGTTTCCCTAAATGTGAAGTCAGACTTCACCTAGAGAAGACACTGCAGGCCTGTTCCTTTTTTTGCGTGTGATCACACTCACATTAGTCACCGCTGCGTTTTACGGTGAGAAGCGACCCGCCTTCCCGGCGCTTACCGCTTTTTCTTGCTTATAATCATGTCCATCGTTTGGAGAAGTCTTCTCTCCAGCGCCAGAATATCGGCGTCCGTGACATTCCTGGAAGAGAGCGAGCGAGGCGGAGGTCTCAATACATTGAGTAATTGCATCTATAACAGGTAAGAAGCAGAGTGACACACCAAGCGAGTGCTCATGTGCACGTCATTACCCAGAATCCCTGGCTGCAGTGGTAGCGCTGTATGCTACGAGATAACAGGTAAGGGCAGGTTGCAGACACAAGGGGTATTATTATTTGCTGCATATAGACGCAAACTTTCTAACTGAGATCTGCAAAGAAATAGCAGATTTCGGGTAAATCCTGTTTTGCCGGCAGTATTAGAATTCCTACAGAATAAGTCCCGGCTTTGCAGAGATAGCGAGATAGCGAGTCTATATTTGAAGACATTATAAGGATTCCAAAAGCATCTGAACATGATTGAGAAAGCCATCATAGAACACGCTTACCTCAGAAAGTAGGACATATATGTATAAGGGCAATTCACAGCACCAAATCCAGACAACAGGGCCATTAGAGTGACTCCGATCACCCCCACCCGGCTAATCAGCTGCTCGATGGACAGGATGCCTGTAATAAAGAGCACACCGCACTGAAGCAGGACACGGACACCGACTTCTGTCTGTGATTCAAGTGTGTGAAACAATGGCATTTTCCCCACCTAAGAAACCAGTTTATTCGCCCTGCACGGAGAAACTCCACGTAAAACCAGCAGTGCTCTGCGTGTAACTGAAACACGGGATGAAGTACCAGTGAGCGGGGCAGTCACGTCACTGACACACGGGATGAATTAAGTACCAGTGAGTGGGCAGTCACGTCACTGACACACGGGATGAATGAAGTACCAGTGAGCGGGC